>CAUYON010029333.1:0-40735 GCA_963573935.1 Arctocebus calabarensis | reverse complement strand
TTTAAAAACTGGCTTTCCGCCGCCATTAAACGGACCTTGACAAGAAACCTGCTTGGTCTCGTTCTCTCTTTCTCGCCCATTCTTTTTCAGGCTCGGTCCTCCTCGCCCCCATGAATAACCGCGTCCCGCGGGACGGGACACCAAACTAGCAAGGGAACTTGAAACCTAATGTCAGACAGAAAGCAAGTCATCTTAAATCTTAAGGTGCCTAGAAATAAAAGGTGACTGCTCAGGTTCTTGGAAATGGCAGGGTTCTGCTGCATCCCAAACGTTAATAGCAAACTAATAGCAAAGCCCTTACACAGGCCCTTAGAAGGACAATTGCAGAACCCCTGATCTGGACCACTGACTGTCAGAATGCCTTTGAGAAACTAAAGCAGAGTCTTATGACTGCCCCTGCTTTGGGGTTGCATGACTTTAAAAGAATTTCAATTATACATTCTTGAAAAACAAGGAATGGGCCTTGGAGCCCTTGTGTGGATACAGGGAAAGATCCCACCGCCAGAGGCATGATTGTCAAAGCAGCTGGATAATACTGTGAGAAGGTGGCCTCCCCCTGTGGGAAGTGGCAGCTACATATGACCTGTTGCAAGGGCTGAAAAATTTGCTTCAGGACAGCCTGTTGTGGTAAATGCTCCCCAATAGTGGATGCAAACTTCTTTCTGGCTTTATTAGAAAAGAAGGAGGGTTATTGGCTGATTGCAAGAAGGTTGAGAAAATACCAGGCCTTTTGGATCATCCCAATGTTAAATTAAAGACTGTGTCTCCTCTTAATCCTGCCCCCCTGTTATCAGCTGAAGAGCATGAGCCCTTCAACATGACTGTTAAGCAGGTCTGGAGGCTGTCTATTTTAGCAGGACGGATCTGTCAGATCAGCTGATGCCAGAGCCAGATTGTGACCTTTTCACTGATGGGGGCAGTTTTATGGACAATGGACAGTGAAGGGCTGGATAAGCAGTTGACAAAGCCCAATGGGTGCTGGAAGCAGTGGCACTGCCACCTGGGACTTCAGCCCAGGAAATTGAACTGATAGCTTTCAGTTATCTAGAGGGGTAAAAGTAAACATGTATATGGCCTGTAAATACGCTTTTATGATTGTGCACGCTCATAATGCCATTTGGAAGGAAAGGGGACTCCTGGCTGCAGCACATAAGGATGTTCAGTATGCCACTGTAACAAGGGCTTTGGTACAGGCCATGGCTGAGCCTGAACAAGTGGCCATCATGCACTGTCCTGGTCATCAGAAAGGGAACACTAATGTGGGAATAAAGCTGCTGACAGGGCCACTTACAAAGCCACAAAAAGTGATCTGTTCCTTAGAGCCTTGATACCCTAGTTGGATTTAAATCAATATAAATACCACTACATGGAAAAGGATGAAAACGGAGCTAAGGGTTGGGACTTTGATGGCTGGAATGACACAGCCATGTGGAAACAGAATTCTAATGGATTTGGCTCCGCGTCCGTAGCACAGTGGTTACGGCGCCGGCCACATGCACTTAGGGTGGCCAGTGCGAACTTGGCCCGGGCCTGCTAAACAACAATGACAACTGCAACAAAAAAAAAATAGCAAGGCTTAGCGCTCGTAGCACAGTGGTTATGGCACCAGCCACATACACTGAGGCTGGTGGCTTTGAACCTGGCCCTGGCCAAAGCAACAATGACAACTGCAACAATAACAACAACAACAAAAAATAGCCAGGCATTGTGGCAGGTGCCTGTAATCCCAGCTACTTGGGAGGCTGAGGCAAGAGAATCGCTTAAGCCCAAGAGTTGGAGGTTGCTGTGAGCTGTGACGCCATGGCACTCTACAGAGGGTGACTGTTGTAACTACAGCCACCCATAAGAAAAATACGGACCATTGTTTGGCCCATTGCTAGGGGGGTTGGGGAAAGTTTCTCATCATTGTGTTTAGCCATTGCTACCATTGCTAGGGAGTTGGGGGACTCAGAGAACTTCCCTGTTCTATTCTGAAACCTGCCTTTGAAATTAACCAGGGGGAGCATCCAGAGGACTAAAACTAAAACAGGCTGAGAAAAACCTGGGTTCTTTAGGGGGGCTGCTATTTATCACAGTGACATAATGAGACTCTGTTTCAAAAAAAAAAAAAAGAATTCTCATGGACTTATTCTTCCATCTGAAGCCTTGGTTTAGCCTCTTATGAGGCACCAACATGAATGTACATATTTGATGGAGCCTTGTTTAAGAGGACCCCCATTACCACACACTATACAACAAATAACCCAGAACGTCCCTCCATGTGCTCAAAACAACCCAAGAACACAAAGTGTCCTGCTGCACAGGCGACCCAACATGTATGGGCCACCCCCCAATGACTGGCAAATTGATTTTACTCAGATGCCTAAAGTGACTGGAAACTTCAAATACTTGCCAGTATTAGTAGATACTTTCTCAGGATGGGTTGAGATTTATCCTGCCCAGAGAGAGCATCTGAAGTCACCTTCGTCCTTCTGAAGGAACTTATTCTAAGGGATGGGCTCCCTTCTTCAAATACAAAGTGATAACGACCCTCCTTTTCATTGGAGTTAACTTGGCAATTAAGTAAAAACCTTAATCCATGGAGAAAATGAACCATACTTTAGCAAAATTAATGCAGGAAACCTAACTGAAGTGGCACAAGGTATTGCCATTCACCCCATTCTGGGTAAGAGTAGCCCCCCTAGAAGCAGGCTTATGTCAATCCCCTACGGATAGTTTATGGGAGATGCTTCCTAGTACTCATAGGTGAAGAAAACAGAATAAAGCAATATATTAAACAAATAATTCATCGCTTGGTGCCTGTAGCTCAGCAGCTAGGGTGCCAGCCACATACACCAAGGCTGTCAGGTTCGAATCCAGCCTGGCTATCAAACAATGACAACTACAACCAAAACATAGCCGGGCATTGTGGTGGGCACCTGTAGTCCCAGCTACTTGGGAGGCTGAGGCAAGAGAATCGCTGAAGTCCGAGAGTTTGAGGTTGCTGTGAGCCGTGACGCCACAGCACTCTACCCAGGACGACAGCTTGAGGCTCTGTTTCAAAAAGTAATAATAATAATAATAATCCTTCAGATACTAACCACTTTCCATGAGTTTGCCTCTTTTAGGTCCCTCTACTCCTTAAAACAAGGGGACCAGGTGCTGCTTAAAGCCAAGAAAGAACAAGAACTGACAGAGAGATGGAAGGACCCTATGAAGTGCTGCTAACAACTCACACCTCTTTGATATTGTCAGGAGTAAAACCCTGGGTCCACTAAAATAAAGAGATGCCTCAGAGAAGTAGAGCACCTAAAACCCCAGTGGACTGGCCAGTCTTTAGGAGATCTAAAATATCTGTTTAAGAGAAAGGAAAAATGAAAATATTGATCCATTTTTGCTTCCCCCACAAAATCTCTCTTACAAGGCATCCTCCTTCATTTCATCTTGTCAATCTTCACAGTAGTAATTGTTGCTTATGCACTTTTTGCCTGGTAATCTATTGTATTCTTTGCTTTTTTCCTACTACCAGAGCTTTACAATGGCATAAAGAAGTACAAACCTTCATCTAAAATATCATCTTGATTCAGCAGGAAGTAGTGCATTGACTGCACTGCCTCGCTTCCCATAGACATGGAAGGGTAAAATGGATAGTGGCAGAATATGTAGCAGGGGCAATGGTCTGAAAAGCGGTAAAAATGTTTTTGGTCTTGGGTGGCGCCTGTGGCTCAGTGAATAGGGTGCCGGCCCCATATACCGAGGGTGGTAGGTTCAAAACCAGCCCCAGCCAAACTGCAACAACCACCAAATAGCCGGGAGTTGTTGCAGGTGCCTGTAGTCCCAGCTGCTCGGGAGGCTGAGACCAGAGAATTGCCTAAGCCCAGGAGTTGGAGGTTGCTGTGAGCTGTGTGATGCCACGGCACTCTGCTGAGAGTGATAATATAGTGAGACTCTGTCTCTTAAAAAAAAAAAAAAATGTTTTTGGTCTTTCTAAAATTTCCCCCACTCTTTAGGGAATTAAAACCTACATCCCTGGCTCAGTGCCTGTAGCTCAAGCGGCTAAGGTGCCAGCCACATACACCAGAGCTGGCAAGTTCAAATCCAGCCTGGGCCTGCCAAAGAACATTGACAACTACAACCAAAAAACAAATAGCTGGGCGTTGTGGCAGGTGCCTGTAGTCCCAGCTACTTGGGAGGCTAAGGCAATGAATCGCTTAATCCCAGGAGTTGGAGGTTTCTGTGAGCTGTGATGACATTGCACTCTACCCCGGGTGACAGCTTGAGACTCTGTCTCAAAAAACAAACAAACAAAAAACCTACATCCCTGCCTCAGGCCAATGATAGGGAGGGGATGGGGAATATCTTTTGTTTTTTGTACCACAGAAGATGGCTCAAGGGAATTGTATAGGTGGAAGTCACAAGACCGTCTCAGCCCAAGATGAAATGAATCAGAACCATCCACTATAGTTGAATAATTATCTGAAGCTGAAAACCTCCCCTTTAAAAGCTCTGTATTTCTGCTGAGAGCCAGGATATTCGTACTTTAAGAGGGGAGTCTAACAACCTCCTCTTTTGCCAGCAAATTAATTAACTTTCCTTTTCTTTCTTTCTTTCTTTTTTTTTTTTTTTTGAGTCTCACTATGTCAACCTTGGTAGAGTATTGTGCCATCACAGCTCGCAGCAACCTCAAACTCTTGGGCTTAAGTGATTCTCTTACCTCAGCCTCCCAAGTAGCTGGGACTGATACCAGAATTTTGTCTTCAGTAGGTTGTTGGTCTTGGTGATTCGAAGAATGAATCCACGGACCACAGATCAGTGGTAAGACAGGATTTATTTACAGAAAAGAATACACAAACACCAAAGCTCCTGGCAGAGAGAAACCAACGGAGTGGGGGGGGGGAGGAGGATGGGGGGGAACCTCTCTGTCTCTCTCTCCAGGTGTATGTATAAGGTTTCATGGGTCCTCTGTAGTTACAGTTAGCAGGAAGGAAGTTGGTAGCAAATGAATGGCTACAATCTCTTTCATTCCCAGGCCTAGGAAATTTACATGAAATTGACCAGGCCTAGGAATTGGGAGGGGGGGTTTTCCTTGTTCAGCCCCAAGTGCTAGGGGAGGGAGACCTAAGGGGCTGGTATCTTCCCCAGCAGTGTCTGGCCCCTCCGATTACTGGAGCCTCCTCCGGGGCCCCCTTGCCTACCTTCCAGCCCACTGGTTCCTCTACTGGCTGCCACCGCACCAACATAGCCAAGGCGAGGCGGCAGGTCTGCCTCTCAGCTCTACTGAGAGGAACCAACTGTCCTGTATCAGGACTACAGGCACCCACTACAATGCATGGCTAAGAATCAGTAAAATTTAAACAAGCATGATTTAAAGCTTGGAAAAACAGTATAAGATAAAGGAAATTGGTGGAATGTTAAAAAAAAAAAAAAGCAAATATGATATGATAATTTGTGATAATTTGTTCCAGAAATATTTTCTCCATAAAGAAATATAATCCTAGTGTACTGCTTTGATCTGCTGTGAATTACATTTCTATAGCCAAAATAAAATAAACATTATTTATTGACCTTCAACTCTTAGAATCAGTCTTAGACAAACATAGTCCACTCAAGAATTATTTCAGAACAAAATGTAAAAGTATAGAAGAAGCTGACAGAGGTTGGAAGGTGAGAGAGGGAGAAGAGGTGGTGGGGAGAAGTGCAAGTCCCTCTCTTACAAAGGGAGGAGTAAACAGAAACTATGTATAGTTGATGCAACAGGAAATGGAGGTTTAATTGTTTCTTGAAGATGAGGAGGAGACCTGAGAATAGGGATTTAACTATATTTAACTATATTTAGGGGAAGAGGTGAGGGAACTCAGGAAATTTCACTCCCAAATATGGTGTAAAGAGTATTTTGAAGTAAAGGCCATTCAAGATCCCAAAGCACTGGAGAGGGCTTTCACTATTGTCTGCACAAACCTGACTGAGCAATCCAAAGATCCAAGGGGCTACTGACTTCCCTTCTTCTCCCAGTTATCTCAACATATGTATTACAGGAAGGAGCATCAAGACTGCAACCAGACCCGGACCAAATCCTTTAAATACTAATACGATACCAGTCTCTTGGGTTAATTTACCTTGCAAAGAGAATCATTTTCAAGTCAATTTCTTCCCCCCATCCATTTATCCTCCCCTAGCACCCTTCGTTCTCCCTAAACAGAATTACCGGTACTCTTCCTCTCTACCCCTCATCAAAAGGACGTGGCACCAGCCACGTACACCTGAGCTGGCGGGTTCGAATCCAGCCCGGGCTCGCCAAACAACAATGACGGCTGCAACCAAAAAATGGCCGGGCGTCGTAGCGGGCGCCTGTGGTCCCAGCTGCTTGGGAGGTGGAGGCAAGAGACTCGCTTGAGCCCAGGAATTGGAGGTTGCTGTGAGCTGTGATGCTACAGCACTCTATCCAGGGTGACAGCTTGAGGCTCTGACTCAAAAAACAAAGGACAGGTATAAAAATATCTGAACTTCATTAGGATATTGAGTATCACTCTGTGATTCTCCCCATGATCATGGTAAATAAACCTTTCTCTTACTAACCTGTCTCGATTGTGAGTTGTTTGTCAGCAACTTTCTGGGGAAAGAGGAAGTTTCCCCCTCTCCTGCAGAGGCAAGAGTAGGACAGAAGTGGGCTGACCTCTCTATTACAGTAGGAAAGCAATAGAAAGTACTAACGTTGCCTAATTAATATATAGCATCTTGCATAGAAATATGACGATAACCACCAAACTCAAAACAAAAATGCTTAAAATTAGCTTCAAGTGGTCAGGACTGTGGGTGAATCAGGTCACTCAGGCTTTTCCTTATAAAGTCTCTGGTATTATTTGATCTTAAACTTTTTTCATACATTATTAATTAAAGCCTTTCATCAGGAACTCTCACAAAAATTTCTGAGACAAGCAGTTTATAAGACTACAGAACTTAAATGCCATGCAAAAAGTTAGACAGCTGTAAATCAGATTGATGTAAGAAGCCATCTCTGGGTCTTTGGATAACAGATTGTTGCCCTTTCTTCTTTGACTGATAGTCAACATAACTACAGTATATACATTAGTTTTTTACTCTTATAATAAAAAATAACTTTTTCAGATTAGCCCCTTAAATTTTTCCTGGGGCCTAAGAGAACTATTTCTTAGGGTGAATACTCAAGGATTTCTGGGGAAGGGGCTTTCTCTTACTAACAGTGGTTGGTATCTGATTTGAAATATCCACCTCTCCCCATGCCCAGCCATCTCTCAAAGACTCAGACAGGTCAGCCTTATCTGATGTCAAGAACATGAAGACTCCTTCACAGCTTCAAAAATATTTATGAAAACCTCACACCCCTGCAGCATCAGCCTTCTCCCAGATCATACACAAGTTTCAAGATCCTCTACAATCACCAGGCTAGCTGAGCTCTCTCACCTGTGCCCAGATAGGCCTAGCTAGGCTGTTACTTAGCACTGTCCAAATGTGAAGGTGCCTGGTCTTTCAAAAACAACTCATTCATGACTAATGGGATAGAGTGGGTGTTTTCACTATAATATACTCTGATCAGGGTAGAGACACTTAGAATAGAGCAGTAGCTTAGAGCTGGAAATCATTTACATTTATTTAGTCAATCTGTTCATTCCATAGGTGAGAAACTGAGACCCAGAGAAGCAAAGTCACTTGCCCAAAACTCAAATCTGATTTCTAGTTCGGTGTCTTTTGTTTATAACAGAATTTTTTTTTTCTTTGAGACAGAGCCTCAAGCTGTCACCCTGGATAGAGTGCTGTGGCATCACAGCTCACAGCGACCTCCAATTCCTGGGCTCAAGTGAGTCTCCTGCCTCTGCCTCCTAAGTAGCTAGGACTACAGGCGCCTGCCACAGCCTGGCTATTTTTCGGTTGCAGCTGTCATTGTTGTTTGCTGTTATTGTTGTTTAGCGGCCTGGGTTGGATTCAAACCGTCCAGCTCAGGTGTATGTGGCTGGCACCTTAGCCGCTTGAGCCAGAATTTTTTTTTTAAGAGACAGAGTCTCACTTTATCACTCTCAGTAGAGTGCCAAGGCATCACAGCTCACAGCAACCTCTAGCTCTTGGGTGATTCTCTTGCCTCAGCATCCTGAGTAGCTGGGACTTCAGGCGCCTCCCACAACGCCCAGCTATTTTTTTTCCCTTGCAGTTTGGCTGGGGCGGGGTTTGAACCCACCAAGATATATGGGGCCAGCACCCTATTCACTGAGCCACAGGCACCACACTATACCAGAATTTTTTTTTTTTTGAGACAGAGCCTCAAGCTGTCACCCTGGATAGAGTGCTGTGGCATCACAGCTCACAGCAGCCTCCAATTTCTGGGCTCAAGCGAGTCTCTTGCCTCCACCTCCCAAGTAGCTGGGACTACAGGCGCCCGCCACAACGCCCGGCTATTTTTGATTGCAGGCATCATTGTTGTTTGGCAGGCCCAGGCTGGATTCGAACCCGCCAGCTCAGGTGTACATGGCTGGCGCCTTAGCCCGCTGAGCCACAGGCGCCGAGCCACCAGAATTTTTAAAGAAAGAAATTAGGCTGTCTTAGTGTCTTTGAGCTATAAGTAACAGGATCCCAATTTTAAGCCAAAGGGAAAAATTATCAGAAAAATATACTGGAATCCCAGGGCAGAGTGCAGCACAGTGAGAAAGCCTTCAGGGCCACAGGCCGCTTGCCTTCCTGTCCCTCTCTACAGCAGACTGGCAGACCAGTGGCTGTCAACCCCTACGGCATGGGACATCCCTCAGATACAGGAGGACAGGTCCTGCTGGGCCTGGGCCAGCATAAGCCTAAGAGGAGAGGGGTGGATGCTGGGGTGGAGTGGGGGGGACCTAGCAAAATCCCAAAATTCCACTTGTGTGAAATGCCTTCTGGGTTTTCCGTCACGCTGGGTAGCTATTGCACTGCCTCATTTATTTCTTTTTAAGGCTAGGGACTGAAACTCAGGGCAGTTGAGTATCAGAGACAGAGATCTATGCAAACACCAGGTCTATTTCCTCTTAGTTTGGGATTCCTTTCCTTTATTATGGTTTCAGGTCTCTTTGCCATCCTTTGGGAAGAGGCGCTGTTAGTGATACCCAAAGCTTGTTGCTCAAAGCCAGCAGCCTGTGGGCTTCTTCTGCAGCAGTCCTGGCCCTACCTGTCTTTACCCACTACCTACCTTAGTGGCCCCAAACATTTCCTGTCTTTTGGCCTCTGTTCAGGAGTGTGTTAGAACCAGCTCCTATAGCTTCCCAAGAGTTGTTATTTTATTTTATTGTTTTGGAATTTTGCAAGCTGGTTGACACGTTGTCAGTTTAAAATTGGGCATTGTGAGATAATTTTATACCATGGAAATGAATAAACACGACAAATCAGGGCTCTCCTCAACTCTCTGCCTTTTGTTAAACATTCACCAGCACATCATTATCTGTCCAGGTCCTGCCCAGGAGACTTTTGGAGATATTCATATGAAAGCTCACGCTTAATTTTCAGTAATAAATGTCCTTTGAATATATATCGTGATTTTTTAAAAACATCTTTCCCAACTTCAATGCTTCATATCGATTTTGGTGGTAACTCAAGGCTAAAAGTCTAATAGAACAAATAGATTTTTTGTGTAACTTGACTTCCCACTTAGTTATAATGCTGAACTCACTTCTTTTCCATGTACACTGCCCCCCCCCCCACCTTCCCAGGTCTGTATCTCACACCTACCAGCCTATTGCTAGGACCTCCTCTCGGGTTTCCCTGCCTCCTCCAGCCTCCCTCTCCCCCAGGCCACCTTCCATCTCTCTATCAGGTAAATCTTGTGAAACTCCTATCTCTGCTCCATCAGAAGGTCTGCACTGGCTGCCAACCCTGGTCCAAACTCATGACCTAGCACTCAGCACCCCCCGACTGCTGCTCTTCCCGCATTTTCCCCAGGAACTGAAATGATGAACTTGGACCAGACTTTCTTCTGGGTCTTTGCTGATATGCAGCTCCTTTTTTCTAGAAGGTCATCTTCTGCTCCATTGCCTCTGAAACCCAGTATAGGTGGCATTTCATCCATGATGCTGTCTATCTTTAATCCCTACTGTCTCCTAGAGATGACCCTAGTCTCCCTTGGTCCTCCTAGAGCATACTGGCTGTGGCTTTCAGGTGTCCTCACAGCTATGACCCCTCTGGGATGGGCAGGACACAGTCATTGGCAACACCATTGCAACTCAAAGTGTGGTCTGGACCAGTAGCACCAGCTCGTTTGTTAGAGACCTAAGTTCTCAGCTCTTGCCTCATCCTAGGACTAAATAAATCAGAATTCTGGGGTGGGTAAGTGAAAGAGGTAGGCCTCTAGGTAATTCTAATGCATGCTATTCTCCCCTATACAATTCCTAAGGATTTTTTCCTACTCTATGTTCTTTTTTTATGCTTGTTCTTCATAGCAGTCATTTATTTTTATTTTATTTTATTTTTTTTTTTGAGACAGAGCCTCAAGTTGTCACCCTGGATAGAGTGCTGTAGCATCACAGCTCACAGCAACCTCCAATTCCTGGGCTCAAGTGAGTCTCTTGCCTCTGCCTCCCAAGTAGTTTGGACTACAGTCACCCACAACGCCTGGTTATTTTTTGGTTGCAGCCGTCATTGTTGTTTGGTGGGCCCGGGCTGGATTCCAACCCGCCAGCTCAGGTGTACGTGGCTGGCGCCTTAGCCCATTGAGCCACAGGCGCTGAGCCGTAGCAGTCATTTATTTTTTTAAAGTTATTTATTAGTTATTTATTTAGACAAGGTCTCACTCTGTCTCTCACAGGCTGGAGTGCAATAAGCATCGTCAGAGCTTACTGTAGCCTTGAACTTCTGGGCTCTAGTGATCCTCTCACCTTTACCTCTCAAATAGCTGGGACAACAAGTGCTTGCCACCACACTCCGCTATTTTTTCCCCCATTTTTTGTAGAGACAGGATCTTGCTATTTTTCCCAGGCTGATCTTGACTTCCTGGCCTAAAGGAATTCTCCTATCTCAGTCTCCCAAAGAGCTAGGGATTATAGGCGTGAGCCACCATGCCAGGTCCCTAGTAGTCTTTTTACTGTTAATATTTCCCTGCTTGTTCAGTTTCTAGTATTCTTACCTTCTAGAAGGGTTGTCCCAGAAAAGTGCTCCATCAGTTCTACCTTACCTCCTTTTCTGTATTTCACAGGCCCTGGGATGCTTCCTCTGTCCCCCGACCCCATAGCTCCATCCTGCATTCAGCTACATCCACTGTTCCTCCTCCACATGTAATTGTGAATTACACTCAGTCCTTCAAAACATTTATAGCAAAAGCCATCTCCCAGGTTAGTAACTTACTAGGTAAGCTTTGTGTTCAACTCCTCTGGCCAGTCCAGGGCAAAGGGCACGGTTCCACAATGAGCTGAAGCCACCCTCACCAAGAGCGCCCCGCTTCCACGGAGAAAGCTCTCTCTGCTTCCAATCAGGGGTGGCAACCAAAAGGCCCAAGCCCTGGAGAACGAGGACAGGCAGTTTCTGTCATCACTTTTAGCTTGGATATATTTTCAAAGTGACAGAAAAACTGCAAGTATGGTTTAAGGGACTCCACATGCCCTTTACCCAGGCTCACCTACTGCTTACATTTGGCTCCTCTTCTTTTATGGCCCATCATGATGTGTCTTAACCATTTAAAAGCAAGTTAGAGACATCGTGTCCCTTTTTCACCAAATTCTCCTGAGATCAAGGACATTCTCTTACGTAAACATAGCGTGATTATCAACTTCAGGAAACTTAGCATTGATACAATACTGTTATCATGGTCCAAATTCAAACTTTGTCCACTGACTCAGGCTAGAATCCAAGCAAAGACCAATTAATATGGCATTTAGCTGTCTTGTCTCTTCTGTCTCCTTCAACCTGGAACAGTTCCTCTTCCTTTCCTGACTTTTGGGACCTTGACATTTTGAAGGATACTAGCCAATTGTGTAGCAGACTGTCCTGGATTCTGAGTCTATCCGGTGTTTAAGGGGTAGGTTCGGTTAAGCTTTTTATGTCAGTAAAGTCACAGAGGTGAAGTTGCATCCTTTTCAGGGTATGTATCTTAGTAGGGAGCGCAGGGCCACCCCAAGGTCTGTCCCAGGACTGGTGATGTTCAGTGAACTTTGATCTCCGGGAGGCAGTAAGCAGCCTCTTTGTGAAGACTGCCCTCTGCTGGCGGTTTCCAACATCGCAGCGGCTATGCTCCTGCTGATGGGATTCTCAAGGGGACCGAGGTCCTGAGGTACAAACCCTGACACTCCATTGGTTGTGTGACCTGCGGAAAGTAATTCCGCCGTACTGAACCTTCATTTCCTCATAGAATGGGGACGATTAGTCCCTGACCTGCTTCCCTTATAGGTCAGTTGAGGTACAAAGGGGCCTACAAAGATGGTCATGTGGCTGTGGCGTTAATCTCAGCTACTGTCTATGCCGTGACCTCCTTGCGGGCCCAGCCCTGGTGCCAAAGCTGCTCTACAGCGCGTCCACTGCCTGGGCTTGGGCTCTGTATGGCAGCGCTGCGCCCTTGCCTGCGGGTTCCTCTGAGTCACTGTCACGAGGGAACTCGGGGCAGCCCTCAGACGGAGGAAGTCTGGTCTGCAGTGTGCCTGGCCTGCGGGTCCCTCTGGGGGGGTCACCACCAGTGTGTGCACAGCCGTCACAGCCGCGCACTGAGGTTACCGCCGTCCACCTGCCGCGCCCCGGCGCAGCCCTGCACAGTGGCCCGAGCGGCGGGCGCCCCTCGACGGCCACGCCCCGCACTCCCGCCCTCCTCGCGGGACTTACCCGCTGGGCTTTCCCCTGCACTAACCCAGCACGTCTGTTTTTGAAGATGGAGTGCAACCTCTGTTCTTATCCAGACCTCTCGTCTCCGTCCATATTTTTTTTCACATCCTCAGCCGCTGAGGGGCGCACCCGCGCATTTCCCCCTCCCTGCTTGCTTTCTCACTTTTAATAAAGACTTCCTTCCCTTCAGCCACACTCCAGGCACTGCGCTGGGGCTCTCCCGAGAGCAGCCTTGTCCCACGGAGCTGATAGATTATTGTGGTCTTTCTCAACCTTGTGGATCTCACTGCACACTTGAACCTATGGTTAAACTTCCATGGCACACTTAAGTTATGTTGATTAAAAAAAAAAAGTTAAAGAAAAAGAATAGATGTGCATTGTACATCTTTCAAAATTTAAAAATTTTTGCAGCACAGCTAGGATCCTCCGATGGTGCACTGGCTGAAAGGCACTGGGTTACTGGGTAGTGGAGACCAGCAGAGCCACAATTACACCACACAGGAGACCCTGTGCCTCCCACCTCCCAGGTGGCCCAAAGCCTCCTCATTATTGCTTTATAATTTATTTAGTGCTCTCCTAGGACACCACAGTGATGCATTTTGTGGGCCCCAAGGAGAATTACGAAAAACAAGTAGAGTAAGAAGAGAGAAACATTTCTCAACGTGAACACAATATGTTGTTTCTTTTCTTACTCAAATTTTACTCTTTAGAACAGAGGCATTTGTGGTAGTGAACTTGAGCTGATGTCTGTGGGGTCTTTATGATTTGGAGATCTTGGGATTTGGAGACTTGGTGACTCAACCAGTGGGACTGTGAGTATGTTCAGAGGAAAAAGTCTCACACAGCAGGCAATCAGTATTTGTTAAGTGACAAAGTGAACTTCACCTTGGAAAGCTGGTGGTGCAGACCAGGTTGTGAAGGGCAGGGAAGCAGCTCTCCCCAGGGAACGGCAGAGGCCTGCCCAGCTTCCCCCTGTCACTCCTCATCCATCTGTGAGATGTCACTGCCTGATACCATCTGCCTCACCGGCTGCTTCTGCAGGGAGGATGAAATGATGTGGGAAAAGGCCATGCACCATTTGTATAGAGATGCCTGTCACCAACAGATGTATGGAGAATAAGTTTGGGCCAAAAATAGGATGAGGAGTCAGTTTCTAACGTATTTTATAGTGTTTTATTAGGTAGCAGTTATGCTGGTCTTCATCTGATTGGGAGAAGGTTAGAACAGAGCTCTGATCGAGCAGCCATGGTCAGGGCCTTTGTAAGGTTACAAGTTCATACCCTTTCCGTTTCCTCCTCCACAGCTACACTCTATTTACCGAGGATGCTGGGGGAAGACGTGAATGGAGCATTTACAAATACATTACTATTTCTCTGAGAACGAGAGGGCACATGACCATCCTGCTATGCAAAGGGATGACCACTATCTGGTAAAGTATACTAGAAAATTCCACGAAAGGAAGGACCATGTTATCTTATTCACTGCTGTATACCCAGACTCTACTGCTGCCCCTGTCTAGTGCCCCACCACACGTAGTGGGCACAAACTATACACGAGCTTCGGTAGAAGCCCACCATGACCCCGTTTATGCCATCACTGTGAGATAACTTTCACTCAGGAACTGCCAGAGAGAATAGAGTTTGTTTCTCTATTGAGAGAAAAATATTGCTTGGAGATGACCACATCCTCCAAGCAATACTTTGAAATTATGCTATAAGTTCTAGTTTGCTTTCATTGGTAAATAATTCACAGCCTTTTTTAGAAACGAAAACTCTGTGTAAATGGCCAGATGTGGTGGCGTAATCCTAGCACTCTGTGAGGCCGAGGAGGGTGGATTGCTTGAGCAAAGGAGCTCAAGACTGGCCTGAGCAAGAGCAAGACTCCCATCTGTACCAAAAATAGAAAAACGAGCTGGGCGTTGTGCTGGGCACCTGTAGTCCCAGCTACTTGGGAGGCTGAGACAAGAGAATCACTTGAGTTCAAAAGGTTGAGGTTGTTGTGAGCTGTGATGCCACGCACTCTACCAGGGGTGCAGAGTGAGACTCTATCTAAAAAAATGAACAAAAAAAACTGTTTAAATAAGCAATATTGAAGGCATTTAAGCTATCGCCCACTGAGTACTTGATTGACAATGTCAAAATGACCACCATAGCTAGGACCAAGACGTTCAGGAATGCAACAAAAAGGAAGACAGAACAAAACAAAATCCCCCAAACGAAAACTATCTTAGCTACAATTATGAAAACAGGTGCCAACTTGTATTTTGCTGAAGTCCTGAAACTGCCTTCAGGGGCAGGTGAGCAAACAGTACATTAAAAAAAAAAAAAAAAAGCTATAATAATAGAAATAGCTTGTATGCCCTGAGCCTGGGAGAGCAATACCTTCCTGGAAGTTCCACAATATACACTTGTCGGCCATCTGTTTTCCCTGATCCCCCCACATCCTGTTAAACCACCATGGCTGCTGCTACCACATTATGTTGTCTTTCCAGCTTCTTATCATGTTTCTGTAGGACTCTGAGTTAGCCTTACATGTGAGCAGGCATCTGCCAGTATGAGGGAAGGGATGAGCAGCAGGTCATAAAAGCTGGGGCTGCAAGGAGTCACCCCCAGTGCAGGGGACGGAGCCCAGCCTGGCGTTGCTCTCTTGGGGCTGGGAGCTCAGCATTCCCAGTCGTCCCTCCATGGGTTCAGACATATGTTATCAGGCTGTCTCATTAAATGCACTTCACTGCCATCCCATAAGACAATTTGTTTTTTCTCTCTCTCTTTTGCAGATGAAGAAATGAATCTCAGGAGGTTGAGTGGCTTGGCCTTTCATACAGCCCAGTGGTGGTGGAATCTGGAGTGAGGCTGGCTCTAACACCCACGTCCTTAGCCGGGAGGTTCCCTGGCCTGCCCCGGGGCCCTCCACATCTTCTCTGGGGCACTCCCGGTTCTCTCCTATTCTCCTTCCCTGTCTGTCTCTGTTCCCAGTTTGAAGTGGACATCTATGCATGAACTACTTACTCCACTCATCCTGTATCCCTGCTGTCAGAGCCCTCTGCAATTTGCGCCTACTCCACCCCTCAGCCCACCTGCTCTTCTGCAGCTGGCGGGCTCTGTTCGCGCCCCATGCCCTCCCCATACCAGGAACCTCTGCCTCACTTCATCTCACAGACTTTCGGCCCAAGGAATTCTCTTCCTCTCCTGCTTTCTCAGCCTCCCTGTTCACCTTCCCCTAGGCCTGTCTCGCCCTCCCGGCTCTGCCAGGAGGGAAGCCTTGCTCCCTCTGTGAAGCTCCCAAGCCCACCCAGACCTCAGTGACAGCTCCCTCCTCTAGGGCGCAGCTCTGGGTCTCTGGGACCCTGGCTGGGCTGTTAACCATGTCCTGCTTTATGACACTCTTCGTAACATTGACTTTGCTTTTTACTTTTTCCACAGTTAGACTATAGACTCCTTGAGTGTCAAACATCTCTTTTTATATTTTGTGATACTTTTCTTAACAGCTAGTTCAGTGCTTTGCATACAAAAGGGGTTCAGAAGTATCTGTTGGTTTCTGTGAGATTTTCTCTATGACAGGCTGACTTCAGCATGCTTAGCCAGGATCAGACTAAAGCACAAGTGACAGAGAGCTGTTGTTCATCGCAGGGCCTTTCTCTTCTTCCTACAAGCTGAAAACCTTGATCTTTGCCTACCACACAAGATCCCCACTCAGTCTTGCCCGTGGCCGCAGTGCTATGCACCTGAGCCATCTACTGTCATGGTTTTGTGTCTCCATAGTTGAACTGTCTGGGTTTGTACCCCAGTCCTGCCACTTCCTTGCTATGATCTGAGTAAGCTGCTTAACAACTCAGGACCTCAGTTTCCTCACCTGTGAAGTCTGGGTAAGAGTACTTTCAATCCTTCATTAACTATTTATTGAGAGCCAATGATTTGTCCTATTGATACAAGACAGGTGGCGCCCCAGCCAGCTGAGCTGAGCTGAGCTGCAGGACCTGCCGCCTCTGCCTTGGCGGTGTTGGTGCAGCGCAGCTGGCTGAGGAGCCAGCAGGCTGGAGGATAGGCAAGGGGGAGCTCTGACCCCCACCGGAGGCTCCAACAGCCAAAGGGCCGGGACAACTGGGGAAACACCGGTGCCTTGGTGTCTCCTTCCCTTTGCACTTATGACTGAATACTAACCCCCATTTCCTATGCCTAGGTCAATTTCATGTAAGTTTCCTAGACCTCAATTCCATGAATGGACTGTGTCCATTCATTAATACATTCATTCACCTTGCCCCAGCGGAAGAGACTGTGTCCATTCATTTCTTGGCCTCCTATAGAAAGAACCCATGCGCCTATATATTCCCCTAGACAAAGAGCCTGGAGAGAAAGATGGGGAGATGGAGAGAGATGGGGAGAGAAACCGAGAGAGCTTTTCTCTCCTGACTTGGGTTTTCTCTCCTTCCTGGGAGCTTTAGTGTTTTTGTATTCTTTTCTGTAAATAAATTGTGTCTTAACACTGATCTGTGGTCCGCGGATTTATTCTTCAAATCACCAAGATGAAGAACCTGAAACACCGGTATCAGATTTGGTGAGCCAGCCAGGAGCGAAGACAAAGTTCTGGTAACACTATTATGTTGGGCATTGTTTTAAATGCTGTGTATACTGCAAATTCTCACCACCAGAGAGCTCACATACTGGGGGACAGACACAGACAAGTGATGAAGTGAACATACAGTATGTCAGAGAGAGACAGGTGCCGTGGAGAACAATGGGTGGGTGGGTGAGGAACGGATTTTATATTGCATGTTAAGGTGACATTAGGGTCTGGACCCATAGCATTCTATGATGATTAAATGAACAAATGAGTGTAAGCACTTAAAAAAAAGTGCTAGGTACATAGTAAGTGCTGAATAATTGTTAAATGCTAGGTATTATCAATGTACGTGAATTTTTTTTTTTTTGCGATTTTGCAATTTTTGGCCAAGGCTGGGTTTGAACCTGCCACTTCCAGTATATGGGGCTGGCACTCTACTCCTTTGAGCCACAGGCGCCATGTGTATGTGAAATTTTTTTTATAAACAGAAAAGTACCAATTAAATATTTGTTATAATTATTTTTAGGTAGAAAGGCACCAGTCCACGTATCATTATAATTCTATTTTATGTGGGTTGCCCTTTTAGCAAATGACTTTGCTAACCAATTTGTACTTAAGGAGCACCCTTCCTGGTCACCCCTCCCACTCTGTTACTAAGGGCCACCTACTCTTAGCTGTTTTTTAAATTTTATTTTATTTTTTATTATTTTTTTTTGAGACAGTCTCAAGCTGTCACCCTGGATAGAGTGCTGTGGCATCACAGCTCACAGCAACTTCCAATTCCTGGGCTCAAGTGAGTCTCTGGCCTCCACCTCCCAAGTAGCTGGGACTACAGGCGCCCACCACAACGCCCGGCCATTTTTTGGTTACAGCCGTCATTGTTTGGCAGGCCCAGGCTGGATTCGAACCCGCCAGCTCAGGTGTCGTGGCTGGTGCCTTAGCCTGTTGAGCCCCAGGCACCGAGCCGGCCTTTCCAATTTATAAAGGACATTCAGGCAGATGCTGAGAAGTTAAGAGTGGTGGGACAGTCACTCACCACTGTGACTCGACTAGGTTTTTAAAGTGTCAGTCCTACAATATATTCACACAAGTATAGTTGAGGATGCTGCTCAAATACTCAGAGGCCAGTAGGACCTCAATTTATGCAGAAATTGGTAAGAATCCCTAAAGAAAAACTCTTTTCTATATTGTCTGAAGCCAAATGTGTGGGATTGCCACACCAAAGAATTCTTTTTTTCTCTGTAGACATCAACTAGGTGTCCTAAAATCTACTCAATTCTGAATTACCTGGAATTACTGCAAACCCTGCAGGTTAAAGGCTCGGCCTAAGACTTCCTCCCCATTTCAGATCACAAGTCCCAGGTCCTCCATTCTCCTGATCAAACAGCCATGAATTGGGAGGTCCCCCAGAATCTCCTCCTCGGGTTCCATAACTTGCTATCACACCCCTCACAACTCAGGGAAACACTTTGCTTACTATCAATGATTTATTATAGAGAATACAGCTCAGGAAAAGCCAAATGGAAGAGACACACAGGGCAAAGTCCGAGGGAAGGATGCAAAGCTTCCGTGTTCTCTCTGGGCACTCACCCATCTGGGAAGTGGGTGTGTTCACCCACCCAGAAGCTCTCTGATCACACTGCTTAGAGTTGTTGTGGAGGTTGTTGCATTACGTAGGCCTGTTTGAATCAATCAGCGGCCACGGGTGACTGAACTCAATCTCCAACATCCCCCTCCTGTCAACAATCAGGAGGAGATTCCTTTCCTCCTCTTCCCTTCCCTTCCCCCTTCCTTTCCTTTCCTTTGCTTTTTTCTTTCCTTTCTCTCTTTCTCTTTCTTACTATGTGGGTAGAGTGTTAGAACTTTCTAAAGTTCTAACACTCTCCCCACGTAGTTAGTTCCTCTGGAAACCAGGCCCCACCCTGAAGCTATCTACCCCCCTCACCTCACCCAAAATAAAACGACACTGTATCACTCTGAAGATGCCTAGGGTCTGAGATGCTTTCTCAGGAATCAGGAGCCCAGATCAAATATTAAGGCAAGCAATGTTCCTATCACCCCATCACTCCAGAAATTATAAGAGTTTAGGAGCTCTGTGTTAGGAAATGGGGCCGAATCCAAATATGTATTTCTTTTTTTCTTTTTTCCCCACTATACCAGCGAGGACCAAATACATATTTCTGATTGCATCACAAGTGCCTATGAGCCTGACTGAAGTGTCAAATCATCATTTGCCTCTTGGGGTTTTTTCCTCCAACATTGAGGGATCTGAAGTGGTTAAATCTACCATCCCCCCGTGTGCAGAGATCTCTTAACTCAGAATCCACTGGCATTCAGAGATGGGAGGGCACCAGTCTCCTGCAGGGGCTAGAAGCAATGCTGCCTCACTTTGACCCAGGAGATGGCTGACGAGGGCAGGGCAGGGGAGAGCGCTGGGAGACTGCGGGCAGGTGCCTTTAATTTTCCTCTAGCTCTTGGATGCAAAGAGTTCAGAGGTGGTGGTTAAGGAGCCTTCAAAAATGTCTGCAGGATATATACCAAGCCGTCTGCTTACACTGAGGACCACAGCCCCAAAGATGGCAGTCACTGTATGGTGAAATGTTAGGTCATTTGAAAAGCCATCACGCGTCTTGGAATCGCATTCTGGCATTAGGCTGCTTCGTGTCTTGTCAACAGATGTCTCTCCATGAGGAGGGTATTCCATGTAAGAATAATTAGCATTTATGAGCATTACCCATGCGCTAGGTTTTGTGCTAAGCACTTCACCGATCTTAGAATCCTCAAAAAAACCTAATGAGGTGAGTTTATTACTAGACCCAATTTTACACATTGAGAGGGCCCATTTTTCAGAAGAATCGACCAGATTGCTCAGAAAGTTAAATATCTTGCCTGAGTCACCCAGGCTAGCATCAGAACCGAGATCTGTGCTTTCTGAACCACAGTTTTCTATAACTGAGCCTCTTGCAAAGGGGCAGCTTCTCACTCAACCTGGAGGTACAGGCCAAGGAAGGTTTGGGAAGCTATGACATACTTGACGAGTATGTTGAGCAAGCGCCTGGGACGACAGGCAGCGAGGTTCAGGGACAGAATGGGCAAAGGCACTGAGGCATGAGAACAGAGGGAGTTCTGACAGCCCATAACCCTTTGCCGCTGAATTTTTTTTTTTTTTTTGAGACAGAGACTCAAGCTGTCACCCTGGGTAGAGTGCCGTGGCATCACAGCTCACAGCAACCTCCAACTCCTGGGCTTAAGTGATTCTCTTGCCTCAGTCTCCCAAGTAGCTGGGACTACAGGCGTCCGCCACAATGTCCAGCTATTTTTTGGTTGTAGTTGTCATTGTTGTTTGGTGGGCCCGGGCTGGATTCGAACCATCCAGCTGTGGTGTATGTGGCTGGCGCCTTAGCTGCTTGAGCTACAGGCGCTGAGCCTGCGGCTGAATGTTGTTGACAAAGAAGGGTGGAGGAGCAGGCAAGGACCTGATCAGGAAAGGCCTTTGATGTTTTGCTATAGAGTTTGATCTTTTTCCTGAAAGTAAGAGGAAGTTATCTGGAACAGACACTTGAGATTAACATAGTCCCTCCCTCCTCCTTTTTTTGAGACAGAGTCTCACTTTGTTGCCCATAGTAGAGTACCCTGATGTCATAGCTCACAACAACCTCAAACTCTTGGGCTCAACGGATCCTCTTGCCTCAGTCTCCTGAGTAGCTGGGACTACAGGTACCCCTCACAACACCCGGCTTTTTAAGAGATGGGGGTCTCACTCTTGCAGGCCTCCTGAGGTCAGGCAGGTCCTCGGCCTCCCCACCCTTTTTTGATCAGGAAATCTACTTCACCCATGCTCCTGTGCTTCTCAGTGATGACCATGGGAACCTGATTCCCTTGCCAGTGAGTTAGGAAAAGGCATCCGTTCAAGTCCTGCCCTTGAGTGACAGAGGTGCTCTGTTGCCAGCCCTGGGGAGTGTCTCCTGCCTGCTACAGATGCACAGGGAGAAGGAGTGTCGGTCCTGCTGAGTATTGTGGTGTCCCAGTGCGGTTGCCATTGTGCATCTCAAAACGGATCCAGCCTGGAATTGATGGGGCCAAGAGCTGGGAAGAACTTGGACTCCTGGTCATGAAATCACTGGATCAGCCTATGGGGAGCCATCTTCCCTGGGTTACTTGTTGGGAGAGATGACAAGTGTCTGTATTCCTATCCCAGCAGAGTCAGGGCTTTTAATCTCCTGGGAGTCAAAAAACATCTCAACTAATTGATCATCCAGACTTTTAAAGAAGGGAGTCACATGATGACATCAGCATCTTATAAAATTCCTCCACAAGTACAGGAAGGTGAGTTTGGAGAAGCTGCTGGTAGAAGGCATACAGTTAGGAGGCAGCTGTGTCTTCTTCTGGAGTGATCCACCTTCTGAAACCTTCCTTTTCTCTCCCACCTCTGAAGGGATCATTGATTATTTTGACAATGACGAGAGGCATAAAAATGTACAAGCCACGCTGGTATTAACCAGCAAAAGTACTGACTACATTGCTGCTTTGCACTGTTGCCTTCAGAGAGGAGAGATCTGAGCAATCTTGATCCGGCTGGGAATTGAAGACCAGCAAAAAGGAGCTTATTTAACAAGCATTAAAAAGAGCCTCCTCGTTAACATGTCTGTTACGCCTCACTTGAACGCAACTTAGAATGGAAACTAGAATCTGAGAGATGGGGAGTTGTCTTGTTAGCTGTATTCCTAGCAGACATTTAGTAAATGTTTGCTAAAAGAACAAATGAACCCTGAGCCAGCACCTCCTACATCTTGCCCAAAGCACCCTCTGCACAGGCCTGTGAACGGTTCCTGCCAGTGTGTAGGACCCCAAAAGAACAAAGCAGCATGGATGGGCGTGGCTTCTCTCAGCATTTCCCCTCATGGGCTGACGCCCTCCCGAGTGCGTTTGGTGCTTGCTCAGGAGCTCAGGGGCCAGGAGCACGCACTCCTCCGTGGCTGGTCAGCAGCTACAGGGGCCCAGCTCACGGGGCACGTTCTTTCTTCTCCATCTGAGACAGCTGGGCTGGACCCCTCCAACATGGAGGCTAGGGCTGGTTCTAATCAGATGACAACTCTCAGCTGGGGACAAACGCTGACTAGGGTCTGGCCGCTGTCCTTGCATCCCCGGCCGCCCCCCTGCCCCATCCATGAGCTTAGATGCGCCAACTGTCTCCCTTTGTTCTCCCGTCTCCTCTGGGCAAAGCCCTCCTCTGTTCTTTGAAGCCTCTTTTCCTCCTGCTCTGTTTCCTGGCTTTACTCCTCCCAGCTTCCTGTCATACTAACCTCTTTGTCGCCTCTCCCCATTCCTCAAATGACATTATTTCCTCCTGCCTTCTGGAAGCCCGGAGCTGCTTGCCAGGCCCTTTCTTCTTCCTCCTTTCTTCTGTCTCATCAAAAAATGCACTTAATTTGAATTTAAGGAATTTTCCCTCTAGGCATTTAGTTCAGTGTGCCAGGTCATCTGGAGGAGCAATCCTCTCCATGGGAGGACAGGCCACCCTGAAGAAGATCCTCAGATCTTCTCAGAAATCCTCAGACAGATTTGTTGGGCTTAATCGTGAGTCGCACACCTGGGCTTTGTTCTAAGCTATAATTTTCTGTGGCTCTCTTGCAATCCATCAAAACTCGCAAGCACTTACAGACACCCCTCAGTGGTCTTACTCAGTTCTAGAACTGATTCTTCGGGCAATATATGAATAAACATAGGACATTGTCTCCATATCCAAGGTCAAGGTATGGAGTCAGTGCACAGGAAATCCCACTCAATAATATAACACAAGATACTATATTTGAATGCTATAACTGTGCCCCCCACTCAACCGCCTGGCTCCAGTCTCATTTCCAGGGATGTCACTTCTGAGTGTCCACCTAAGCCGGCAGCTCCCCGCAGCACAGGTGTCTGCCCTGCAGTGCACTCACTTGGGTAGCCTGGTCTGAGAACCTACCTTACCCACTTTGGTTTGCCTTTGGAAGCTACATAGCAGCAGCCTCCCTTGCTACATTTTCCTTCCTACCTGCAGGGAGGTTTTGCACGTTTTAATTCCTCCCTGAGAAAAGCAACCAAGGCAGTGAAAAGTTAGAGTCTCTTGGCCAGGTTCAGTGGTTTAAGTCTGTAGTCCCAGCACTCTGGGAAGCCAAGGTGGGAGAACTGTTTGAGTCCAGAAGTTCAAGACCAGCCTGAGCAACATACCAAGCTCATACCTCTACATAAAAAGCACCAAAAACAACCCAAACAAAAACATTGAGAACGAGTGTCTTTGTCTGTGAACAAAGGCAGGAGCTTGCCTTATGTATCTTAGTATTTCTAATGCCTGACACTGGTAGGTTCACTGCTGACTGGAATTCATGGCTGTAACCTGGGAAGGAGAAACTTCCCAGCTCCCTATAGATGAGCTCTGGGGCTGTTCCAAATGCAGAGGGGCTAGTTGGTTAGTCATTGCCCATTTAGCACCATTTACAGTCACGTGAGGGGTTGGGGGTGGAGACAGTAAGGGAAGGGCTCCCTAAGGTAAGGAGATTTAAGCTGAATCCTGAAGAATGAGGAAGCCATGGCCAGGGAGAGAAGTAGTGGTGTGTGTGTGTGTGTGTGTGTGTGTGTGTGTGTGTGTGTGTATGTGGGGATAGGGGCAAAAGTGGGGGTCCCAGTTCAGGCTGAGCAAGCACAGTTGCAAAAGTCCCCTGGGAAAGGGCTGTGATAACAGACAGGAAGAACTAAGGCGAAGTGTTACCAGTGGTGGGAAACAGGATGGGGAGTTAGGAAGGAAGAGATCGTGGAATACCAGGATGGCCAACATCAGTGCCAGTTCCAGAAAGGAAGGGACCATGACTTATTTTTGTATTATGGAGCCCCTCAGAGTGCCAGGCTCATACAATATACCCAAGAGGTGTTTAATGAACACGTAAAAAAATGAAATCACTTTAACTAGAGAAACAGATTTAAAGAGAACATGATGTCTAACAAGTGAGAGAAAACCACCTTCCAGGCCAGCTGTGTCATCAGGAAAGCCATTTCAATCTTCAGCTGAGAGCTCAGGAAGTGCCACATCCATCTGGTTGGCACAAGGACTGGTTTGTAAGGCAGCGCATATGGCATGATTTGAGTTTGTCATATTTAGCAAGACAGGTGTGTCATTTATCCAAAGCAGGTCTATGTGGAGCCAGTGGGGGAAATCTAAGTGACATCTGCCAGGCTGGGTCTTTACACAGCAGGGGAGTCTAGCAGACAGAGACCCAGCCAGGGGCTGCCTTGTTGCCACTTATCAGAGAGGGGCTCTCTCTGCTGCTCTCTGCAGCCTTCAGATTATGGAGGATCAAAGCATTTTGGAGCTAGGGAGGACCGGAGGGATCACTTGGTCAGCCCCTCATTTTACAAATGAGGACAGTGAGGCCCAGAGAAGTTGAGTGACTTACCCTAAGTTAGAAACAAGACCAGTCCAGGTTTCTAGGTCTCCTGATTCTATATCCATCCCTCTTAGAAATACATCAAAAGGGAAGGAAGAAGGGAAGGAGGAAGGGAGCAAAGGAGCCAGGGAGAAAGGGAAGAGGGAGGAAAGGAGGGAGGGGGACGAAAAGAAGTGATGGATGATGTTTGGGCTCAGAAAACCATTCCCCAACTATGACGCTTTGGCATGCTGACTACTTTGAACTAAAAGCGACCAGCAGGGCTGAGAAGCAAGTTCCCTCTGACTTTCTCCTGCCCTACTGTCTCTTACCCCTAATTCTCCCCCCAAACAAGTCACAGAATTCATAATTCCTCTTTCCTAAGGTCAGAGAAACTAGAACCCTTCTCCTCCAGAGCAAGCCATAAATCCTAGAAATACTACTCTAACCTCCCCCTGCCCTTCTGTGCAGGGGCTAGCCTTAAAGAAGTCCTCGGACCTACCTTGTCTGATAGTAGGTCCTAAGCCATGTTCCAGAGGGCTTCTGGCCTGTGACCAGGCAGGAGGAGCACAACACAGAGAGCTAAGAAGAAATGGGACAGGCCTTGCTGGGTTCCCCCTGCCATTGGGAAGTCATTTTCCTTTTGTCAAGTCACATTTCTACATAGATGTCCATTCTTCATCAAATATAAGTATAAAGATAGACAGTTTTCCCTGGGTTTTGGGGGTCCTCATTTCTGAAGCCTCTTGTGTCATGTTAAACTTTAAGTAAAACAATTTGTTATGCTTTTCTTTTGTTAATCTGTCTTTTGTCTTAAGAGTGTTGGCTGTGACCCTTATGATAGTACATAAGTGAGGAAAGGTACCAGGTTTCCCCCCCTCCCGTGGCTTTCTTTCAGATTTTGTTAGCTAACACAGAATAAAGTTCTAGTTCATTTAATCCTCTGTTGTTCTGTGTTTTCTTCACTTACAGTTGTATGTAATTGATCCACTGTCCTTCCTCTTGGTCCTCCTTCTATCTTGTCAACTTTAGTGAACTTCTACCTAACCAGCTCTTATTCCTGGTCTCTTCTTCCTTCATACCTCTTTGTTGCTTCTTGGTATGGCTTCCAGATTTATTAGACAGCCATATTCACCCATTCTCAGTTTGAATTCCTTTGAATTCTTATTCCCGCCCTAAGATCCATCCTGTTACAGCTGTGAGACTGCTAGGTCCCACCCCTTCCAGATTCCCAGCCAATCATGCTCTATTTCCTCTCCTCCTAACCAGTCCTGGGGGTGAGCCATATCAGGTTGGTGTAAGTTTTTCTCTTCTATCTCACCCAGTTTACAACATGGAGGCACATTCTCACATATCAGGTACTATCTTTAATTGCTCGTATAGTATGGGTGCCAGCCTGCCAGAATGGAGGTCTGACCAATGGGAATGGACCCTGGCCCTTAGTCCGTATTGGCACCCTGAGCTCAGTATCAGCCCTAGTCATACTGTACAGAAAGAATTCGCCCATTTATCAATCCATCAGTCCACTTATCCATCCATCCATTCAATACCTATATGACTCATGTTCAAGGCTCTAGCAAAGAATCTGTTAGGACAATATCCAGGAGGTATTTCCACTTATCATCATCATTTGCCATAGTCTTAAAGATGACAAACCTTTGGTTACAAGTATGAAAGAAAGGATAGTCCCTCTCTTTCTCTCTTTATGCCTCTTGTCTTAGTACATTTGGGGGCTGCTATTAAAGAACACATAAGACTGAGTAATTTATAAGGAAAAGATGCTTATTTAGCTCATGGTTCTGTAGACTGAGAGATCTAAGGCATGGCCTTGTCCTCTAGTAAGAACTTTTGTGCTATGTCACAATATAGTAAAAAAGGTCAAAAGGGAAACAGGACATGCAAAGAAGGAAAAATCTAAGGGGCATCCTGGCTTTACAACAACTTACTCCCTCAGGAATTAATCCATTCCCACAAGAAGTAACCCAGTCCTGCAACAGTGAGAACCCACTACTGTGAGAACAGTGCCAGCCTAATAATGAGGGATCCATCCCTGTAACCCAAACACCTCCCCCGTTCCACCTCCCAACACTGCTACATTGGGGATCAAAAGCCAACATGAGTTTTTGTGAGGATAAACAAACTGTATTCAAACCATAGCACCTCCCCATTGCTAGTGCTGGAGAACTTGATGCTAACTAGGCCTTTCCTTCCTGGGTATTTTATGGTCTGTTCCTAGAGAGCTGAGGAAACATGTCTTGGTGATCCCACCACTATACAGATGAAATCACAGTTATACAATCACTTTGTCAGGGATCCAGAAGTGAATGGCTTGTATTCAGGGGCAGAAATTCCAGAGCAAGGAGGGAAACTTCAACCAGCCTATCGGCTACTAGCTGTGATTATCTACTTGACATCTTGAAGGTACAATAAAATGCACAGAATGAATAATTTGAAAAAAGGAGCATCCCAGTGTGCCTCCATGTCCTTCAGATGAACTGGGACAAATTCTGAGTCCAGCTGTAAATTTCTTTGCTTTTATGTATATATACTTCCAAACCTTTGAGTCTTGACAGCTGACTTTCAGTAGATGGCAGCAAGAGGCTGCTCTGTTGTGTATGTAAAAAGCCCCACGAGTCTCAGGTTTCTGAAGCCTAACTGTAAATCTTATATGGGGATAGAAGCTTCCACCTCAGTGGAGATATGAACTGTGGGAAGAACAGAGCTGAATCATTTCAACTTTCTTTCTTTTCAGAGTATTTGTTGACTGGTATGGATGGAGGAAGACTGACATATTAAGAGGGGGCAGCAACTAATGTTACCAGTGCTGTGGAATCGCCCTCTGAATTGGACCTAATATCCCCACCTCTTGGTATCCACACCCTTGTTCAATGTCCTGCCACACTGTATCATCATTTAATAGTGTGACCAATGGAATACGGCTGAAGAGATGATATGTGACCCCTGAGGGTAGGTCATAAAAGACATCAGAACTTCCATCTTTCCTCTCCTTTAGATCATTCCCTCCCCCTGGGGGAAGCAGCCCTATGGAGAGGTCTGTGTGGCAAGGAATCGAGACTTCCTGTCAACTGCCATGTAAGTGAGTCATCCTGGAAGCAGGTCCTCCAGCCCCAGTCAAACCTTCAGATAATTACAGCTCCAGATAAACTCATGAGAGACCCTGAACCAGAATCACCCAGCCAAGCTGCTTCCTGACCCACAGAAAGTGGGAGAAAAATACATTTTTATTATTTTAGCTGCTAAGGCACAGATCACTACTATAGATCCCTTACTGTCATGTCATTGTGTATCAGCAGCTCAGAGACTCCTCATGACAACTCTGTGAAACAGAAATTATTGTCACTCTCTTAGAGGTTTGAACATGGGCTCAGAGAGGCAGGGTCAGACAACTGCCTCCAAAGGCCACTGAACCAACCATTCTGTACCACTCAGCCACGCTTTTTTGAGACTTTATCCTCCTCTTCCTCCTCCTGACCCACAGAGACAGGCCAGGCTGTCCCACTGACACTTGGTCGGAGGTTTAAGGATCATAGGGTGGGGAGTAGATGAAGTTTTGAAAACTACCAATGCCTACAGAAAATTTACCTTACATATTCTGCAAAGCCATCTCAATAACTTGGTGGAGACAAGGTGAAGCACTGGCAATGTCGTTGCAAAGCAATGGCAAGCTGGATGCAGTGGCACGTACCTGTGTACTCTCAGCTGCTCAGGAGGCTGAGGCAGGAAGATCTCCTGAGTCCAGTTGGTGGAGGCTGCGGTGCACAATGGTTGTGCCCATGAATAGCCTCTGCACTCCAGCCTGGGTAACACAGCAAGACTCTGTCTCTACAAAAGTAAATAAATAAATAAAGCAATGCCGAATACATGAAAAAAACAACGGGCGTTATTTCTAGTTAGATTCAGAAAGCTGATGACAAGTAACAAGATCTTGGTTGGGACAAGAGACTGTTAACATCATTTCTGAGTCTATGAGAGAACACAGCCTGGGCAAACAGCCGAAGCCTTGAAAGCTTGGAAACCTCTGGTGGGAGCCTTTTCTTTGTCAATCGGCTTGGTAGCCCAAGGATGGTCATCACCCAACTGGGGGCATATAACTGGTCCCTCAAACTCAGGAGGAAGGAAGGCAGCCTGGAGCGATTCATCTGCCTCTTCTAGGATGAATTAACCTACCTTTTGGTGTACATCAGTAACAATATAACTTCTTCCCCAGTTCCCTTACACTGTGGGAAATAAAAGGCCTTAGTTTCCTGAAGTCATGCTTTGGGCCAAGAAATCAGATTGATTCTGAGCTTTTTTTTTTTTTTTTTTGTGGAGACAGAGTCTCACTCTATCACCCTCAGTAAAGTGCAGTGGAGTCACAGCTCACAGCAACCTCCAGCTCTTGGGCTCAAGCGATTCTCGTGCCTCAGCCTCCCAAGTAGCTGGGACTACAGGCGCCCGCCACAGCGCTCAGCTAATTTTTGATGCAGTTCGGCCAGGGCCGGGTTTGAACCCGCAGCCCTACGGTATATGGGGTCGGCGCCCTACTCGCTGAGCCACAGGTGCCGCCTACCTGATTCTGAGCTTTTTGAAGGATCTGCTTATGAAAGATTCAAACTAATGTTAATAACAGAAGCCTGAGTGGAATGATGAGAGTTTAGATACCCAAGTTCCAAACCAGTGCTTCCCAAACTTTAATGCAAATGAATCACCTGTGGGATCTTATTAAAAGGCAGGTTTTCATTCAGCAGATCTGGGCGGAACCTGAGATCCTGCATGTCTAATCAGCCCCCAGGTAATGCTTATGCGTCTGGCACTTTAGTAGGAAGGGCAGAGAGCAATGGTTTTCAAATTTGGCTGCATATAGAGCATATGATCTATAGCAGTGATCTGTACCTTAGCAGCTAAATATATATACATATATATATATATTTTTTTTTTTTTTTGGCTGGGTCTGGGTTTGAATCCACCACCTACAGCATATGGGGCTGGTGCCCCACTCCTTTGAGCCACAGATGCCACCAGCAGCTAAAAATATTTTTAAAAAAATAATGATGACAGGTCCCACCCTCAGAAATTCTGATTTAATTAGCTTTGAGGTGAATCCTGGGAGTTTGAGGACCACTGGTTTAACAAGTCCATTCCCAGTTGCTCGCTGGTTCTCTCCTGATCTCTTTCCTTGAGAAACAGTAGCAGTGCAGGGTAACTAAGGACTTGGGGACAGGCACCTGTGTCACTTTCCTTGTAGCTTGCCTTAGAGGTTGTTATGAAGATTAAGTGAGTTCCTGTATACATGGAGAACTCAGAAAAGTGTCTGGCTCAGTGTGTTATAATACTTCATTGTCATTCTCTTTTTTTTTTTTTGAGACAGAGCCTCAAGCTGTCACCCAGGGTAGAGTGCTGTGATGTCACAGCTCACAGCAACCTCCAATTCTTGGGCTCAAGTGAGTCTCTTGCCTCGGCCTCCCAAGTAGCTGGGACTACAGGCGCCCACCACAACGCCTGGCCATTTTTTGTTTGCAGCCGTCATTGTTGTTTGGTGGCCAGGGCCGGATTGGAACCCACCAGCTCAGGTGTACGTGGCTGGCGTCTTAGCCCGTTGAGCCACAGGCACCAAGCCTTCATTGTCATTCTCAACTGCTAAACAATTAAAGTTAGTCCAGCTTTAATAGATGGTTATTTGTTGGGGGGCCAGGAATCAGACTCAGAATTCCTTTCTTCCAAAATATACTTGCCAAAAGGAGTCATCCTACTAGTTTGTTAAGAACTTAAGAGGAAGAGATGTGGGTCCAAGGGGAAAGAATCTGAGACTTCTCCAAACTGGGTGACCAAAAGCTGGAATTACGAGACAGAAGATCAACTTTTACTTCCACAAAGTCATGCATGCCCAGTGTATGGATGGGGCATTGTACTAAGCTTTGGGAGAATTACAAAAGAACTCGAAAGCAAGGATGTTCAGCTTCCAAGAGCTTTTGTTCTAAAGCAGAAGATTAAGCTAGGCTTGGGGTCAAGTAGCTTCCATGTTGCCTACAGAATTCATTCATTTCTTCAATCAATATCCGAAGCAGTTTGCTGTGAGCTAGCCATATGCCAGGTTACCAGGATGAAAAAGGAGAAGACAGGGTCCCCCTCCTTGATCACCCACTGAAACGCTTATAGTCTGAGGGAAGACAGAGAACCACAGACTAGCCAGGCTTTCCACTAGTGTCTTGAGACACTGCGATCAAGAAGACAAACACTGTCCTTGCTCCCCTGTACCTTGCAATCTTGAGCAAAGTAAGACTGCAAAGCCTAGATAAGGTAAGCATAGACTTGTCAGAGGACACAGCTGAGACAGTCAGTGGGCCAAGGATCTGGAAGTGCTTGGAGTGAAAGGCTGTGGAGCCCCAGATTCAGCAGCTCATGTTACCTCCTCCAAGAACTTTTCCATTCTTCTCCAGCCTAGTTTTGTGGTGGGGGGAGGGCCTCCTCTTCTGGGTTCCCAAAGCATTTTCAAAGCTCTATTATTTCCAAAGAACTGATTCATGCCTGATTTTGTCATGAGGGCTCTGAACCTCGGCACCTACCGAAACCAAGGCCTAGTGGCACCCTTTCAGATGTTGAACTGCTCGGCCTCTATCTTCTGCCGCACAGCTTTTGAGTCTGTTTGCTGCCATACCCCCACCCTCAACTGTGCAAGTCTGCCAAAGGGTAGATAGTCCATTTAAAAATGCAGCTTCCTGCCCTAATTACCTCCTCTCAGGACCTAATCTCAACCTTTCCCGAAGTCCTATGCCAGCACACCTATACTTCACTAGGATCTTTTGGTTAGGGAGTTAGTTGGGAACAGCCCCCATGGGAAATGAAGATCCTTCACATCACAGCTGCACCTGATGTCCTTTCTACTGGGTTGTAAGCCCAAGCACATGTCTTTTTCATCTTTGTATGCGCCCAAAGCCATTACTGTGCCAACCAGACTCCTCAATCACTGCTTGCTTGAAGAGATGAAGAAATGATAGGAAAACACCAAGTACAAATGAAATAGGATATAACAGTCACCCTGACCCGATGTGTCAATCATTCAGCCTGCACATCACTTCCTTTATTGATCATTCTAAAGCACAGCCTTTCTCATCCCCCCCAAAACTAGTAGATCACATTCCTCATCCCAAATCAAGCCTGCCGTCACCCCTTTTGCTACATCTGGCCTTGACCCTACCTGCCCAACCTTATCTCTTAACACTTCTTCCCACTGCAAATTGTACTTCCATAAAGAACTATTCCACCTTCTTCTTCTTTTTTTTTGGTCTTGATGTCTTTTTTCATCTGGAAAATTTTCCTTTCTTTCTCCTATTTCTATCTTGCCAATCATTTAGTTGGATTATTGGCCTGGCTGGAACTCAGCACTAATATGTTTTAGGACGAAAAGGCCATTGTTTCAAGGTTGTGAGTGGATTTTGTCCAGTGAGAAACAACTGTTCATAAGTCCTTTAGGGGTGAACTGTACCCTTGTTTTAGGAAACCATGTGGATGGACTCTTGAAAACAATCCACCCAAGATTCTTGAACAGAAAACTGTGAGGAACCCTTGAGGCTGAAGATAGATGTTTTCAGTCTGAGCAGCTGTGTTCTGTTTGGTGACATGATATGTACAGTTGAGTAGGAGTGGTGGAAAATGTTACTTGGGTTGCAACACATTTAGCTGATGCTATACAGGCTGAGCTTGGGTTTGTTTCTGCAGCATGTGGGGTTTCTTTATTCAGGGTTCCTTGCTGATAATAATAGCAAACAGTGACTACACACTTGCTATGTGCCAGGACTGAGATAAAGCCTGGGGATTAAGTTCGGTAATCCTTATAATAGCTTGAAGATTTTTCAGAGAACAAAAAGAAGGCTTAGAGAAGTTAAGGACAGTGTCCTGGAAACAAAAGGCAGAACCTAGATTTGAACACTGAGTCTGACTCCACAGCCTGCATTCTTAACCTCTATCAGAGCTTCTATTTGTTTGTTAAAAATCTCATTCTTTTAAAATTCCTTTTGAGGTATGCTTTTTAATTAGTATGGTAGTGAATGCTTATTCTTTCGGGGTGCAAATCCAAAAACATTTCACTAGTAAGGAAGCCCAGTCACATTTTGCTACTTTTATATGTTATCTTGCATTGTTTGCTTACTGCTTCCTATTCATTGGCTGGATTTCTCTCAGAGAATTTAGAGTGTCCTTGAAAGTATGGATTATGGCTTGGTGCCTGTAGCTCAAGCGACTGAGGCTCCAGCCACAAACACCAGAGCTGGCGGGTTTGAATCCAGCCTGGGGCCTGCCAAACAACAATGACAACTGCAACCAAGAAAAAAAAAAAAAATAGCCGTGCTTTGTGGCAGGCCCCTGTAGTCCCAGGTAATTGGGAGGCTGAGGAAAGAGAAATCGCTCAAGCCCAAGAGTTGGAGGTTGCTGTGAGCTGTGACACCATGGCACTCTACCCAGGGTGACAGCTTGAGGCTCTGTCTCAAAAAAAAAAAAAAGTATGGATTATATCTTAAAACTTCACTCTTCTTCCCACAGTAGATCTAACTACTCATTGTCCCTAAATACTAATTGAACTGAATCAAACTGGTCCTCCACTGACCTTACCCTCTTGCACATGAAGCAAAGTTAGTGAAAATGTATACCAAGGAAATACAGTAGACTTCTAGAGCATCAAGGAAAGCCTGAAATCACTTGTAAGCACTGGAAATAGAACACTATCGTAACCAAAAAATAATCCTACTGTAAAAACATGAAAAATGTTATTGCAGATCCACAGAGTGTATGATAGATTTGAACTTTAAAACACCAAAATAGAGTAGTATTTCATTTAGGGTTTTGCTGTCCCAGGCCCTCAAACTGCTGATGGACAAAGAGCAGCCTCCTTGACGAGGATTACCATGCATGCTTTGGCTCCCTCTGCTGGCAGAAAGGAAAAGGCTGCTTTTTTACTTGTAGTAATTCTTGGTTCAGGCGGTATAACGGGGCTGCTGTTTATTACACACACTATCTAAGAAAATTCAGCTCAGGATTAGAAAAGGGGGATACTAAACTCACAAGATCTTTCTCCTTAGATGGCAACAAAATATGCTTCCCATTCTTCTTACATGCTAACGTTGCTGCCTCTTATGCCAGACTCACTATAAATTGTTGATTGTCAGGGAACCACCATAGGTCAGACTTTATTCTACTTTGACTTTCCCAGACTTCTCAATGCTCATAGGGTGATTCACACAAACCTGATTTTCCATACTCTCTGCTAAACCTATACCTTAGTAATACTTTCCATGACAAGGCTGGGTGTGGTGTAATGCCAGCATCGTGAGAGGCCAAGGCAACAGGATTGCTTGAGGCCAGGCATTCAAGACTAGCCTAGGTAACTTAGCGAGACCCCTCATCTCTACAAAAAATAAAATAAATTAGCTGGGCGTGGTGGCCCACACCTGTAGGCCCAGCTGCTTATCTGAGGCAGGAGGATCACTTGAGCCCAGGAGCTCCAGGTTGCAGTGAGCTATGATCGTGCCATTGCAACAGAGTCTCACTTTGTCACCCTTGGTAGAGTGCAGTGGCATCACAGCTCACAGCAAACTCAAACTCTTTGGCTTAAGTGATTCTCTTGCCTCAGACTTCCAAGTAGCTGGGACTACAGGCATCTGCCACGACGCCTGGCTAAACACCCAATTTTTTAAGTGACACAGATAAGGGTTTTTTTTTTTTTGTCTCTGGTAGAAGGAGTCAAATACCTAAAATCCTTTGTTTGATTCATTAAATAGAATCAAACACATTCACATCCTTCCTTAGTTCATTCATAGTTTCTTTCTCAACTCCTTTTCCCCAGAATTTCTATGTATGGGTCTGAATTGTTACTTACATCAAAGATTCTTCAGCATTTGAGATTTAACTCTAATGCCTCAGGTAGAATTCTACAGGTAGAATCCCTGTATGGTTTTCCCACAGGGCATGAAGCATATCTTCTACTATTTGGGCTGTAACTCCGAGGAACAGTGGCAACTCTGAGATGCCAACATTACCTAACACATTGTAGAGCTCAATACAGATTTGTTTTAAATAAATACAATTTACAGCCATATTCCATCTTAAGGGCTAATTTTGTATGTGTGAGAATTCCCTCTGCATGCAATGTTAAGACATTTGTTATATATCATCATGATTAAAGGAGCACAATAATGTTATATATAAAATTCTTGTCAGAAAACTTTGTTTATATTAGGGTGGAATGAAATAGGCAAACAGGCCTGGCATCAATCAGAGCTTTGCCTCCTACCGTTTGAAGAAGCAATTCACCAATAGTGTCCTTGCACGTTCTTGCTGGATGTGTCAAGAATGCAAGACCCAGATCACTCCTGGGCCATTTCTCAGGGTTGTGTTTGCAGCCAGCAATCTTGAGGGATGAGGTAATGTCTTCCGACGGAACAAAGAGCAAGCTTGCTGACTGGTTACTGTAACATGGTGGGTTCTCCAAGTTTAGCATTGCTTTTCTGTAATGCAACCCATTTTGTGTGCAAGTGTGCATCTGAGCCCATATGCTTGGTCCCTGTGAGAACTGGGCCCAAGGGGCCAACTTAAATGTTGACACTCTGGCAACTGCTTCTGCTGTAATGGTCTTTCATCTCTGACTTAGAAGTCTGGTGTGTTCTGTCAGGATCCAAGATGTGAGCTAACATGTTAGTTTGCAAACAAAAACTAAGACTTCACAGTTCTTAACCCGCTCCAGCTGGGTGTCCCTACGCGAGTTATTTAACCTCTCTCAGAAGCAATTTCCTTTTCTTATAACGGTGATAGTAGTATAGAACAGCCTCATAGCTTTGTTGTGAGGTTAAATTAAATAAGAATGTAAAAATCCCTACCACACTTCAGTACAATGTCAGAAATTGCTTTGATGTCTGGGGCTGCGAGGCGGGGAGGAAGGGAACAGACCCCCGGGTGGGCTGGGGACTAGACGCAGCCCCAGCCCCGCAATTCTACGTAGGCGGGGCCGGGAAAGCTGGAAGCTGATTGGAGACGCGAGCCGGGATTTTTGTCTCGCGGCGGCAGTTGCATAGCAACCACGCAGCTTTTATTTAGAAGGTCTATTTCGAGTGGTTCTGGGTGGTGAGGTTGGGGATTAATGGGCCGAGGACCTGCTCACTCCAACCAGTTCTCGGATTTGTGGCGACAGTGCCCTGCGGAGCCGCGGCGCCAGGCCCTCTGCGGGTCTCCGCGCCCGCGGCCCCCGGGAAACCCCGCGTCCGCACACGCATGCTCCCAGCGCTCCCACGCGCGCTGCCGCCCACGCGGGCTCCGGGCGGCTGCGCGGTGTCCTCGGAGGCAGCTCCTGGCGCCAGGACTAGCTCTCGGAGGATGCTGCGGCGCGGGGCGCGTCGCCCCCCTCAGTCCACCAGAGCCCGGATACCTCAGAAATTCGGCTCTGGGTCTGTGGGGAGCGAAATGCAACCCAAACCCCGATTTTCCGAACCCCGCGCAAATAAACACGCACAAGCACGCACACTGTCGTCGCCACGACCCGCGCTCGCAGCGGCGGCCCCGGCCGCGAGGGAAGAGCTCAGGCCCCGAGAGGGGTCGCTGCCTGCGCCTCGCAGCCCGAGGGGCCGCCGCTCGGCTTCGGCAGCTGCAAGGCGCGACGTAAGTGCCCGGCGTCACCGGCCCGGGTTAACGGCGCAACGGCCGGCCTGGGCCTGCCTCTGCGAGGCCCGGGCCGGGCGGAAGCGGTCGCTGGAGAGACCTGGTAGGCCGGGTCGCTGGGGACAGGAAGGGAGCTGGGGAGGGAAGGGCGCTACCGTGGTGAGTGCGGCGGTGCCCGGGGGGCCGGAGACCCGGCTGCGGCTGCCCGCACACTGATCAGCTGGGGTTGGCGAACGGCGGCGGCTCTCCGGTTGCGGGGCTCGCCGACCGCGTTGAGAGGGGCTGCCGGGGAAGAACGGGCGCCTGCGGCCCGCGGCTGAGACAGCTGGCGGTGTTGTAAACGCGGCGGCCGAGTCTTGGTGACACAGACCGCTGAAGGGGCGGTGGGGAGGGCGCGGGGCCGTCGCCTCTAGCTTAATATGGCAGATGCGCGAAGGCTCCAACAGGTGGCTCCGTGGCGCAATGGATAGCGCATTGGACTTCTAGAGGCTGAAGGCATTCAAAGGTTCCGGGTTCGAGTCCCGGCGGAGTCGTGATGCTTTTTCACCCCCTCTAATTTGTTTTCTGCTCCGTCGCTTCTGTTTCTTTTTCCTAACTTGCCACCCACTCCCCGCCCCACTTAACGCTGCTCTCACGGTTCCTCCGCTTTCAATGGTTAGTAGGTTCCGCACCCCCACGGTTCCCGGGCTTCAGGAGTTCTGGGCTTCGCCCGGCCGATCTGGGTCCTGGGAAGAGCAGCCCGGAGCGGAGCGGAGCGGTTGAGCCGGGGAAAGAAAGTGGAGGTCTGGGTCCCGGGTGACATTGCACGCCGGAGCAAAACGCGCCTGCACCCTCGTTCTGCGTTGTGCTAGCCAACCTCCCTCCAGCCCGAGCACTTCAACATGAACACGCAGTGGAATCCCGAGTGAGGTCGTGTCAAAAATGTAGATTTCTCGGCGCCCGTGGCTCAAAGGAGTAGGGCGCCCACCCCATATACCGGAGGTGGCGGGTTCAAACCTGGCCCCGGCCAAAACAAACAACAACAACAAAAAACTGCAAAAATGTAGATTTGGGGCGTCACTCCGGGATGCTAATCGGTCGATCTGGGATGGGGTGCAGGAAGCCGCGTTTCTGATAAGACAGCCCCTCCCCTTCCCTGTGAGTCCACGCAAGGAGGTCCTAGACCCAATCTGCTGGGCAGCTCCTCTAGGCCAGGATTACTATCTAGTGCCAGTTCTTCTGATAACAATGCTTTGCATAAGGTTCTACTTCAGTAAGTGCGAATAAATAAATTTTAACAATTCGTTTTAACAAGTAATTGACGCAGAAGACACAAATTCTAAAAATCGACTGAAAAGGGACAACCTTGTTATTCCTATATCCTACTCCTGCAATTCTCTCCACAAGCCATTAGGCATAGTGGTTTTTAGAAATCTTTTCAGATTAATTTTATGTGCATGTCAGCGTTTTTTATATCTCTTGTCTCTGAGTTACCATGTGACCTAGTATCTGTGTATTAATGATACAAATACATGTGATATGTACCCTTTTAAAAACCCAATTGACTTACTTATTTCACTTATCAGTGTATGTAGAGTTGCTTTGATCCCTTGTACATAGAATCAATGATTTAACAGCGCCTAATTGCTGGACATTTAGATGTCTAATATTTTAGACAGTGCTCTGTGAATATCCTTGTTCTTACAATATTGTACACAAGTGCAAGTACATCTGTAGGATAGATTCCCAGGAAGTGGAATTGCTAGACCAAAGGTTAATTTGTGTACTCTTTGATAAATGTTGGCAAATTGCCCTGGTAGAGACTGTACCTATTTTATTTTCACTATCAGTATGTGAGAGTGCCTGTTTCCCCACAACCCACATGTTCTCAAACAGGTGGAAAATGGTTTCTGGTTGTAGTTTTAGTTCATATATTTTATTATGAATGAAAATGAGCATCTTTTCCTACACAGAGTAATTTGTATTTCTTTTTCTGTGATTTATCTGAGTTGTGTTCATTTTTTGTTGTGTCATTGGACATTTTCTTTTTCTTTTCTTTTTTTTTTTTTTGAGACAGAGCCTCAAGCTGTCACCCTGGCTAGAGTGCTGTGGCATCACAGCTCACAACAACCTCCAATTCCTGGGCTCAAGCGAGTCTCTTGCCTCTGCCTCCCAAATAGCTGGGACTACAGGCACCCGCCACAACACCTGGCCATTTTTTGGTTGCAGCTGTTATTGTTGTTTGGCGGGTCTGGGCTGGATTCGAACCTGCCAGCTCAGGTGTACGTGGCTGGCACCTTAGCCTATTGAGCCACAGGCGCTGAGCCAGACATTTTCTTATTAGTTTGTAGTTCTTTACACATCAGGGAAAACAGCCCTTTGAAATATGTGTAACAATTATTCTTTTCCAGTCTATCTTTTCTATCTTTTGATTTTATATTTTTGTTTATTTTACTGTTTTGCAGAAATTTACATATTTGGATTTATCAATCATTTTTGGCTTCTAGGTTTGGGATCATGCTGTACTCAAATTCTTACGTATTTTTTCTTTTTCTTTTTTTTTTTTTTGAGACAGAGCCTCAAGCTGTCACCCTGGATAGAGTGCTGTGGCATCACAGCTCACAGCAGCCTCCAATTCCTGGGCTTAAGCGAGTCTCCTGCCTCTGCCTCCTAAGTAGCTGGGACTACAGGCACCCGCCACAACGCCCGGCCATTTTTTTTTTTTTTTGGTTTTTTTTTGTTGTTTGGCGGCCCAGGCTGGATTCGAACCCGCCAGGTCAGGTGTATGTGGCTGGTGCCCTAGCCCATTGAGCCACAGGCGCTGAGCCTCTTTTTTTTTTTTTTTGAGACAGAGCCTCAAGCTGTCACCCTGGATAAAGTGTCATGGCATCACAGCTCACAGCAACCTCCAATTCCTGGGCTCAAGCGAGTTTCCTGCCTCCGCCTCCCAGGTAGCTGGGACTACAGGCGCCCGCCACAACGCCCAGACGTTTCTTGGTTGCAGCCGTCATTGTTGTTTGGCGGCCCGGGCTGGATTCGAACCTGCCAGCTCAGGTGTACGTGGCTGGCGCCTTAGCCTGTTGAACCATAGGCACCAAGCCACGTATTTTTTCTTATAATGGTTTTATTCTTATGGTTTTGTTTATCTTTGTTTCATCTGGAATATATATTTGTGTAGGAAGTGAAAGTGTAAGTTTTGTTCAAGAATTACTGATGATGAACACTCCTTTTCTTCACTACCTAATTCGAAATTACACTTTTATTATTTTCTAAATTCCCACATGCATTTGGGTTTCTGGATTGTCTGTTCTAATTCCTTGACTGTGTTACTTTTGATTCACCAGAATTGTGTCATTTTAATATCTATTAGGTTTAGAACTCCTTTGTTATTTTTTTTAAAAGATTTTTTCCCACAAATTCTTGAATTTTATTTTTTCTATATTAATAATAATAGCACTTCCTTGACAGTTGTTTTATGCCAGGTACTATTAGTGCTTTATGTATCTAACAGTACTTCCAGGTAGATAGCATATTATTTCCTTTCATAGAGGAAGCTTCTGTGACACAGAGAGATTAAATAACTTGTGTAAGGATACTCAGCTAATCAGCAGCAAGTGTGGATGGGAACCCAGGAAGCCTGTGTCTGTGGGTGAAACCATAATCCTGTATTGTCATTTCTCATGACTTTTAATTACAGCTAGTCTGGCTTTAATCTTAAGAGGTATTTTTGTCGGAGTCATGTTATATTTATAGATTAAAATAGGGACAATTGAATTAATTCACGTTTTGTTTTCCTATTAAAAGCAGGAGGAAGAAAAAAGAACTGTTGTGCCTTTACATTTGTTCAGCCCTCCTTTTATGGTCTTCAGGAGAGTTAAATTTTCTTCATATAAGTTTTGACTTTTTGTTAACTTTATTCTTTTTTTTTTTTTTTTCTTCTGTAGAGACAGAGTCTTACTTTATCACCCTAAGTAGAGTGCCGTGGTGTCACACAGCTCACAGCACCTCCAGTTCCTGGGCTTAGGCAATTCTCTTGGCTCAGCCTCCCAAGTAGCTGGGACTACAGGCGCCCACCACAACACCTGGCTATTTTTTGTTGTTGCAGTTCAGCCGGGGCCAAGTTTGAACCCGCCACCCTCAGTATATGGGGCTGGCGCCCTACTCACTGAGCCACAGGTGCTACCTGTGAACTTTATTCTTAATGGTTTATCTTTTTTTGAATTTTCCACTGTATTTTCTTTTTTGTAGAGACAGAGTCTCACTTTATCGCCCTGGGTAGAGTGCCGTGGCGTCACACTGCTCACAGCAACCTCCAGCTCTTGGGCTTAAGCGATTCTCTTGCCTCAGCCTCCCTAGTAACTGGGACTACAGGCGCCCGCCAC
>CAUYON010029332.1:0-14977 GCA_963573935.1 Arctocebus calabarensis | reverse complement strand
TCCTTTCTCTCCAGGTCTTGGTTATAAAAGACCATAGTGGCCATTTTAAGAAGATTCTCCAGGTTATAGTCTGGGCCTAGAGCCAATTTCTGGAGTTTTCTTTGAATGTCTGGAGCCGCTTGAGTGATAAATTTGTCTTTTAAAATAATCTGACCCTCTATGGAGTCAGGTGTCAATTGGGTGTGTTTTCTCATTGTCTCCCTAAGCCTCTTTTTTGAAACTAACATCTTACAACCACCTAATTTTTGATAAACCAAACAAGAACATACCTTGAGGGAAAGACTCCCTATTCAATAAATGGTGCTGGGAGAACTGGATATCCACATATAAAAGACTGAAACTGGACCCACACCTTTCTCCACTCACAAAAATTGATTCAAGATGGATAAATGACTTAAATTTAAGGCCTGAAACAATAAAAATTCTCAAAGAAAGCATAGGAAAAACACTGGAAGATATTGGCCTTGGGAAAGACTTCATGAAGAAGACTGCCATGGCAATTGCAACAACAACAAAAATAAACAAATGGGACTTAATTAAACTGAAAAGCTTCTGTATAGCTAAGGAGACAACGCAAATCAACAACCTACACAATGGGAAAGGATATTTGCATATTTTGAATCAGACAAAAGCTTAATAACTAATATCTATACAGAACTCAAATTAATCCACATGAAAAAAGCCAACAATCCCATATATCAATGGGCAAGAGACATGAGTAGAACCTTCTCCAAAGAAGACAGACAAATGGCTAATAAATATATGAAAAAATGCCCATCATCCCTAACTATAAAAGAAATGCAAATCAAATCCATCCTGAGACACCATCTACCCCCAGCGAGAATGGCCCACATCACAAAATCTCAAAAACTGCAGATGCTGTCATGGATGTGTAGAGAAGGGAACACTTTTACACTGCTGGTGGGACTGCAAACTGATACAACCTTTTTGGAAGGAAATATGGAGAACCCTCAAAGAACTCAGGCTAGACCTCCCATTTGATCCTGCAATCCCACTACTGGGCATCTACCCAGAAGGAAAAAAATCCTTTTATCATAAGGACACTTGCACTAAACTGTTTATTGCAGCTCAATGTACAATTGCCAAAATGTGGAAACAGCCTAAATGCCCACCAACCCAAGAATGGATTAACAAGCTGTGGTATATGTACACTATGGAATACCATTCAGCCATTAAAAAAGATGGAGACTTTACATCCTTTGTATTAACCTAGATGGAAGTGGAACACATTATTCTTAGTAAAGCATCAAAGAATGGGAAAGCATGAAACCTATGTACTCAACTTTGATAGGAGGACAATTAATGACACAGTGGGGGGCAGGAAAGGGGAGAGCAGAGAGAGAAAGAAGGAGGGTGGGGTTAGAGAAAGGAAGAGCAGAGAGGGAAGCATGGAGGGCATGGGGTCTTAGTGTGTACCACACCTTTTGGGGGCAAGACACAATTGTAAGAGGGTCTTTACCTAACAAATGCATTCAGTGTAACCTGGTTTCTTGTATCCTGAGAGAATCCCCAACAATAAATTTAAATAAATAAATAAATAAAAGTAAAAGAATAATTTCAAAATGATGATGGCAGAGTATTAAACCAAGAATGGGGCCATTCTGAATGTGCAACTGCACAAGTCAATGCAGCACAAGGCTGGCCCAATACTAGATGTTGATGTTATGTTGATGTATAAATACAGAGTTGAAAAGAGAATTCTAGTCTTCACCCTAGAGAAGCTACTATCTAGAGAAGGAAAGAAAGTGTGTGTAAAAGAAGACCTATCAAGGCTTCAGGTCATCCTTTTCAATTCCTTTACAACCTGAGTTCATGTGAGATCCCAGTGAGCTCCTACATTTGACAGCCAACACTTGTGTTCTTTTGTCGTCTGAGCACAGGGTGCCATGAGCTACATTGCCTAAAAATCTAGAAGTCCTTCACTGGTGACTTATGTGGAAATTCAGCTAGTCTGTTCCTTGTTCCTGATTGGGTCATCTCTAAGGCCAGATGTTTCCTGTAGCATTGAGTTACACTCCAGCATGACTCCCTTCCTTTCTCTTGTCCCTCTTCCCTACCAGTTCTTCTGGGAACACTTTCTCACAGGTCACTTCCACAAACAAATTTTCATTTCAGTGTGAAAATTTCTGGGATAACCCAACCTAAAATGTAATATAAATTATTAGGGAGTATTACAGACTGAACGTTATGTCACCTCAAATTTTTATGTTGAAATTCTAATCCCAAAGGTGATGATATTAGGATGGAGACTTTATGAGTGGAACTAGTGCCCTTATGAAAAGAGAGGATTTCTCTCTAAATCCTATGAAGATTCAAGGATAAGAAGGACATCTGCAAAACAAGAACAATCTGTCCTCACCAGATGCCAGAGATGCTGGTACCTTTATTTTGGACTTTCTAGACTCCAAATCTGTGAGAAAGAAATGTTGGTTAATCCATTTATCTGTGGAATTCTGTTATAGAAGCCCGAACTGACCACAATGAAGAATAAGGTACAAAGTGAGAAGTGACAGAGATCCTGAGAAAGGATGACGCACACTCGGACACAAGAAAACAATTTCAGCTGGAGGCAGTGAGTAGCACAGGTAGGAAGAATCTTGGTGAGTTGGCATTTATGCTGGGTCTTGACTGATGAATATATTCATATAATGAAAAATGAATGGTGGAAGCAGGAGGAAATATTGTACTTATTCTCTTTTTATCCTTCCAGATCCTCTCTTTGCTTTTTTCTACCCTGCTCTATGTACTGGAAGGTTGACATCGTGGACTGCATCAACAGGAAACTTTGTCTTCTTGGTAGGATTAGGCCAACAACTTTGTGGATGGTAAGAGGGTGGAGAAGCATCATGAATATGTGACAGATAGATGAACAAAAAGAAGGATGGGTGGCTAGAATCAGTGACCTCTGGATTTTGCTACTTGGTGCCTTGATCTTTGACTCTCTAGTATATATTTGGGCAGAATCATTTGTTCATCCTCCTGTGATACATTTCAGGTTCTTATTATGTTCTATCACTGAGTTTCAGAAGTCTCATTTCAGAGGGTAATTAATAGAGTCATATTTCTTCCAATAAAGTTGGAACTCTGAGCTGCTTATCCTCTTGGCAAAAAAGAGGATGCTGACAAGAGGATTCAGTTGAAAAAAAAGAAAATTATAAGAAGCATTTTGTAAAGTAAACATCATTTGGGACAAGGGAATGATGAAGCTAAAATAAATGTTTCCTGTTGATGCCTACTTTGTATTACAAATCAAAAGGGTTTCATTAGATAGTCTGTTGGTAACAAATAGCTACAATTCATTTTTTTTTCTTCTCCTGACTTTTGGCCAACATGCTGCAGGATTCATGTAACTGTTATGTGGCAGCACTGAAGGAGGACTCTACCTAATAAAAAACTGGTTTGGGGGAAGCAATTCCACTGTACATAATCTCCCACTATAAATGCTATTGTACCACTCAAGGCCCCCATATGACAATGCTAACATACTGAGGCTCATTGAGGAGACAGAACAAAGAGACCATTTACAAAGCAGCTACTTGGGTGGCTGAGGAGGGGTGTTCACTTGAGGCCAAGAATTTTAGGTTACAGTGACCTGTGATTGTGACACTGCACTCCAGCCTGAACACCAGAGCAAGATGAATCTATCTTCAAAAAAAGAGATAGAAGGAGGAAGAGGAGAAGAAAAAGGAGAAGTTTTGGTGGAAAAGGATGCAAATGAATAACACCTACTTAGTCAATTTGCATTGAACTGAGGCACCCAGGGAGGCCAACACTAGCAAGCACTCCACATGGGGAAACAAGGATGTGGCCTCCTCCTACATTCCTCACTGGCTTTTATTGAAATCTCAGGCATGAGAAAACACAGCACAGCAGAAAGTTTCAAAGAGAGTAAAGGTTACAAAACAAGTAGTTTTTTTTTAACTGCATGATTGAACTCCCAACATATCCTGTTTACTACACATGTGTCTTGGCTTTATCTGATCACTTAAGATAATATATGACTTAGGGTTGGGACAGTATGCTGTGTCCAGCATGTACTGTTTTCAGGACTCATGGCCAGCAGTGATTCTCAGCTTTTGCCCAGATTGCTCTGTCCCTACTACCTGGCACTTTTAAACCTATGTTCTATCCTACAGAGAAGGAGAAGGATCAGCAGGGAGAAAGCAAAAGCAACACCAAATAAACCAGAGTTGAAAGATTAGATTTTTAGATTTATCATGATGTCATGTTAATGCCTGGCTCTAGTCTTGTTGGAGGGCAGCAATTTGTGAAGCCAGATTCCTTCTGTACCTCTCAATTAAATAAGCCAGTTGGTCACTTTTTTGACTTGAGCCAGTTGAAGCTAGCTTTCACCACAGTAGAGCTCTTCCAGGCTCCCACAGCCCCTGAGCCTATCCCTCCAATGCCATCAGTCCCTTGTATGGTCTGATTTCTTTGGCTGTTTCCTTACTAGATCTGAGTTCCTCCTATTCCTCTTTACCCAGGGCCTGGCACAAATTAGTAAGTGCTTAAAGCAAACAATACAAGAGTCAGGCTTACAAAATAAGGTAGCTTAGTGTTCTCAGTTTCCTAATAAGTAATAAGAAAAATGACAGTGATGATGATGGTGAACTACCATTTATTGAGTAGTATACCTGTAAGGAATTCACAAGCATTTTCTTGTTAAACCATCAGAACCACTGTGTTAAGCAGGTGTGTTAAACCATGTTTCCTATCAGCAAGCACCAGCTGGGTTTTAAGTAACTTGCCTAAAGTCATACAATTGGAAGGGGCAGATGCAAGATATCCACGCTGAAGTCTCTGCTGTTGTCTACCATGTAAAACAACTCTCAAGCTTTTCTACTTAACCATTTTTTCTAAATGAAAACTCCTGATCCTGATTTGCCACTCTTAGCTCTGCCTTGATTGAGGGCTATAAGACCAAGAAGATAGGACTAACATTATTTTCCTGTCTTGTCTTCTGATGCCAGGTCCAGCCCCGGGTGGAACCCTTGGCTTCATGCCCTGTTGAGCAGAAAAATGTTGGCTTCTCCAGTTCAGAATCTCTTTGGGGTCTGAGAAAATGGGGACCCTTGCATCACAAAGTTTAGCCCCAAAAGGTCAGGAGAAGCAAAAAATAAATAAGAAACAAATTCCAACTGTGGATTTTCCAAGTCAATTCCCCCAAATATCCAGTTCTTCTTTAGAGCCCAGGAGCAGCCTACACTGGAGCATACAGACTTTCAAGCCAAAGCCATCTAGATCTGAATTCTGACCCTACCCAACCTGGGTGACTATGGACAAATTATAGCACTGATTTTAGTAATGAGATCTTTCACATAGCAATTATTCCAGCAGTAGCAGCTATGATTTTTATTATCTGAACTCACTTTTCCAAGTGACAAAAAAACTTCCAGAGGCCTTGCAGGGAACTCAGGGGAACTTTACACCGATGCTATTATTCTCCATACACACATTTAAATGTCTACAGCTTTTTACAGGTATATCTCCTTATCTAAGAACCCTTGGACTCATCTTTCCTTCAATGATGTTAAGAGTTGCCTGATTTGCCAAGTAAAAATATGGGATGTCTAGTGTCATTCAAATTTCAGAGAAATAGCAAATACCTCTTTAGTATGAATAGGTCACAGGCAATATTTTCAACATACTTATTCTTTAAAAAAGCATTTTTTTTGCTTATGTGAAATTCAATTTAACCAGGCTTGTTATCTTGCGATCCTAGTCACACACCCCTCTACAACATGTTGCAATCTTCTGTGCAGTGTTTCCCTTTCTATATTATATTTGCCCTGTGTCTGGAGCTGACATCTGAGTTGAATACATATGATTTGAAATACCACGTAGGCATCAACAGAAAGCATTTATTTTAACTTCATCATTCCCTCCTGCTAATTATGTTTACCTTACAAAATGCTTCTCATAATTTTCTTTTTTTTAAGGTTCTCTAATATCAAAGAACGAATGCCAACTTTTTAAAGAGTAATTGTGATGAGTTATTAAGAGCTTTTAATTTTTAGAGTACATACTGAAATATTTAGGGAAGAGATTATATAAGGGCTTGGATTTACTTCAAAATAATAAAAGGGCAGAGAAGTAGATGGAAATGTAGATGTAACCAAATTTTCCATGAGTTGGTAGTTACTGAAGTTGAGTGTTAAGTACCTGAAAGTCCACTATAGTCTTGTGATTATTTTCTATGCTTGAAATATTCCTTGATAATTTTGTGTTAAATATCTGCTGAGAGAAGTGGATTCTGACCATGCAAACATGCACACATGCACAACACAGGACAGTTACCTGTCCTCATTAAATAGCTCTGGGACATTGAGCAAATCACTCTCTCTTAGCCTTAGTTTCCTTATCTGTTTAAAATGGAAAAGAAATGGATTAAATGGTTTCTACAAAAATCTCTGAACCTCAGATAACTAAATTGGGACACTTCTAACCTTTTATAGGTAAAATTACTTGTGCATTTCCTCAACTTTCCCCTGGCCATCAGAGAGACTGACCTCAGCATCTGTCACACACTCCAAACAATCGAGTGGTGTGTCCTGCTTTTATGAACTTTGGTGGGAGAATGAACCAAAACCTTCAGTTACCAAGAAGCTGCCCTTTCCCTCTTCTGCCTGCTGAAAAGTTACCTGTATGTATAGCCTGTCTCAAAAAGGTATTCCATGTCCTACTTCATCCTTGAGGAGGAGGAAAATAAAACCTTTTCATGTAACTTTTAGACCTCATGTTTTCATGACTGCAGCGTCCCAACTCCCAACATCTTTTCAAAGATCCTGTCTTGGGTTCCTAAGATGAAAGTTCTAATGTGCATCCCAAAGCCTGTTTCTCCCTGTTCTAAAACATGCAGTCAATAGAGAAGGAGGGACACAGAATAACTGACAAATAAAAGAGCAGGGTGCCAGGTGAGGCCTCCACCTGGGCAACAATCCAGTGAATAGTAGCTGGTCTCTTCCTAATATCTTTGGGACTTTTGTGGAAGAAAATGAACAAGATATGTGCTAATTATTTAAAAAACAAATTCAGGCAAAACAGAAAAGCACAAAAAGTACATTATCTTTCCAAAGTCCACTATTCTGAAGCAACCATTATTAGCATTTGAAGATTATGTATCTAGGGAAACTAAAAGGAACCAGGGCTCCTAGGGGGAAATGGCCAATTTGGGGGGAGGAAAAAGTACAGGATGAGACAAGAACATCTTATGCTAGAAAGAAAAGAAGTACTAAAATAATGATAATAGTGTTAGCATTTCATGAGGCTAAAAGAGCCACTAATGGGACTCCTGATAGAGATAATTAAGGACAGTAATGAACAACAAACAATTAAAAATAGGAATGCATGAGTCAATACTAAAAATAAACAGATAAAAATGTTTGTACATTTGTATTAATGTTTATTATTATAATAAATATAGATATAAATATGTAATATTTATATAATACACATGTACATTGTATATAATACATATAAGTATATACTATATATATATGTGTATATGTATGTTTTTCTTCCCCATATATTTGCTTAATAGAATGTTTGAACTGGCTTGGCACCTGTAGCTCAGGCGGCTAGGGCGCCAGCCACATACACCAGAGCTGCTGGGTTCGAATCTAGCTGGGCCTGCCAAATAACAATGTCAACTACAACCAAAAACTAACCAGATATAGTGGTGGGTGCCTATAGTCCTAGCTACTTGGGAGGCAGAGGCAAGAGAATCACTTAAGCCCAAGAGTTTGAGGTTGCTTGAGCTGTGACACCACGGCATTCTACCCAGGGTGACAGCTTGAGACTCTGTCTCAGAGAAAAAGAAAAAAAAAAAAAGAATGTTTGAACCACTTTGAAGAAAATCTATCCCAATTTGTTTGGGGATTTTTTAAATATTTTGTCACACTAACATTCAGCAGATTTTTGGTTGTCCTCACACTATTCTATTGTTAACAATAGCTTCCTACTTCTTCAAATAATTTATTAGGCCATCAACAAATCGGAAATGAGCCAGTTCTTCAAACTATCCTTTTCTCAAGGGTGTGTTTTTTCAAAATTGATAAATTGAATCTTCTCAAATTTTAGGATTTAGCTCTTTTAAACATTACCATTAAGAAAGCAAAATGGCAATACCTGTGTCTAGGTATTGTAACCAGAATATATGAAAAACTATTACAACTGGATAATGAGAAAACAAGCTAACCAACTGAAAAAATATGGACAAACATTCAAACAGACATTTCACAAGAGAAGACAGAGTGAGCAGATGAGGAGATGCTTGGCATCATTAATCACCTCAAAGATATTCTTGAACCGTAGGATGCTGTATTTCCCAGTTGTGGGAATAGTCACTCTTGAATTTGCTGGAAGTGCCCACAGCTTCATGAAACTCCCACACACTGCCCCATGCCTTGTGCATAAATGCTGCTATCCAACTTTATCATTCAGACCTGACCAAGCTGAGCCTGCAGCAGGGTTTATGTGCAGATTTGCCATCCTGGATGCCTGGCAAATTTAAAATGTTGAAGTGTCAGCAGCCTCATATCAAATCTCAAACAACTCTGGATTCATTTGGGTGGGTGTATGGGATCAACGTAACCTGGGACTGTAGAATCAAATTCACTCACTGTCTCTGCTTAGCCATTATACCAGCTTTTTTTCCTTGGAGATGGAGCCTGGTTATGAAAATCAGCTTTCTGCCTCTTCTAAATATGCAGATTCATACTCTAAACTTCTCGTGTGATTCTGTAATAAAGAAAAAAGTAAGTTGAGAGGAAAAAAAGACATTTTCATTTCTGAACTTAACTGGAATCTGGCTTGATTCACCCCAAGCCACATATAAGAATAAAAGCAACTCCTCATTAGATACCGATTAGAACGAACTTTTCTTATCAAGATACAATGTAAATTGAAGGGATGCTGTTATTTAAACAGAATGAGTTATTAAAAGTCAGTCTTTTCAGTGGAAGACAGTAGGCTAAATCCCCTGAAATTCTGGACAAGTTTTTTCTCTCCCTACATATAATAACAGTATCTAACATTTACTGAGAGCTTACTACATGCCCAGCACAGTGCTAAACCTTTCATTAATCCTTTAACAGAGCTCTGGCTTAGAAACCATCCCATTTTCATTTTACAGATTAAGAAGCAGAGGCTCAGAGAGGCTAAATTACTTGGTCAGCTCTCAAAGCTGATAAATAACTGGAATATGATTCAAAGTCAGGTAAGTTGGTTCACTTCCTAATTTTTTTCTTTCTTTGCAATTTTTGAAATCTTTAATCCAACTGGAATTTATTTTGGAACATGGTGGCTCTGAATCTACTATCTACCTCTTACTTCCTCCAGGTGGCCTTGTTCAAATTGCTTACTCTCTCTGTGACAGTTTCTTATACGTAAAATGTGGATAATAATATTGCTGAACCCATTAAGGTGGCTGAAAGACTTAAATAAGTCAATCTACGCCAACCAGTATGGTGCTCAGCACTTAAAAAACACCGGACATGTAAATATGCCAAAGATAATGAATGATGTAATTATATGTATTTTATTTTTATTTCCAAATCACCCACTATTTGTTTTGTTTGATTTTATACCTGGGATGGGTAGGAGGAGGGTTAATTCTTTAAACATCAGAGTCCACTAATGGCACGGTATTAAAAAACCAAAAAGGAAGTTCCTCACAAACTTTTGTGAGATGTGTCTTTGCTGGGAGAATCCTTCTGTCTCCCTCATAAAAAACAGAAAAACAAAAAACAAGCTCTTCATTTTCATCAGCTGATAACACAGGAAGCATTACAGTAAGATTCAGTAAGAAAATGTAATCCTTAAATAACTGGAAGTATCAGGTATTATGAAAACAAGAACCAATAAATGTAAATAACTTCCAGGTAAAGATCTTCAAAATCCCCTGAGCTGCTGTGAGAATTGGGAATGTTATTTTGCATTATAATTTATAATTGGATTTTTTTTTTTAAGAGACGGAGTCTCACTTTGTTGCCCTTGGTAGAGTGCTGTAGCATCACAGCTCACAGCAACCTCCAGCTCTTGGGCTTAGGCAATTCTCTTGCTTCAGCCTCCTGCTTAGCTGGGACCACAGGCACCCACCACAACACTCTGCTATTTTTTGTTGCAGTTTGGCCGGGGCCGGGTTTGAACCCTCCACCCTCAGTATATGGGGCTGGCACCCTACTCACTGAGCCACAGGTGCCGCCCAATGATTGAAACCTGTTCAATGATAGGTTTGGAAGCAAGGCTAGTATTTAGTCCTCAATTCACACCTCATTACATTTGCTATGAATATCCCTCCTTGAAATCCATCCAGGACAGACATTCATTCATATACATAAACACTGGACAACTCTAATCCAGGTACTTCCTTACATATGGGGAAACGCTGGGGTAGAAAACTGATTATTCAAAATAATACAATTCTCTTGCTAAACTTCCTCAGGCTTCAGATAAAGCTAATGAAGCAGAGATTTATCTGTGTTTCTTCTGAGATGATTGATGAAAAAAAGGTTACAAATAAGTAAGAAAACAATCATTAGAAAAGCTGAATATGTCTCTCTCCAACAAGCAAGAGTCTGTCAAGGCCAAGTAACTGCTATTATTCAGAAATTCAACGTGTGGAAGAAAAGGCATAGAGACTAGTTCTGGAAAATCGCATTTCTTTCCAGGCACTATCCCTCCTACTAGGAATTTAAAACGGCTGAGAAAGACAACCAGTAGCTGTGTGATGTTGAGTCAGTTCATTGAACTCACTGAGCATCATTTTCCCCACCTGTCCAGTAAGGATACCCACCTTGCAGCATTTCTGTGAGGACCCCAGCTAATCCCCACAGTGTGCCTCTCTAGAACCTGACACAAATTAATATGCAGTAGTTGTTAGCACTAATTTCGAGAACCTTGGACAGGTGTGGGTGACTAGCTGCCCCCCCCAACTAATTGGCTAATGTTTGTTTGAATCTCTTTAATTGAAAATATGCTTTCATGCTACTGTTAGAGATAATGCTTAACTAAAAACACCTGGGAGTGATAGCAGTTTACTTAAATTCACACTAAGATACAAATGATCTGTGTCAGATTATAATAGGTTCTGAGAACTAAAAGGGAAAAAGAGAACATTTGCATACTTACTTATTAAGCATTTGTTTTAGCACCAATTATATGCCACATTTACACTCCTTCCAGGGCAAATGGAGAAAAAAGAAGCCTATGGACTTTGAAAATGCACCTTTCTTGGCCTAAAATAAACCAGCAGGCTCAGTTCTCATCCTATAGGTCTTGACTCAGAAGCACTTCTTGGGTTATATGCACACTTGGATACTATACTACTGTAACATTACAACTAGGAGAACAGAATTTGTAGTGATTAGGTTTAGCCTCCAAGCTCAGGTGTGTAAAATGAGTTTTGTTTTCACTAAACTCATTTTAAGTCCATTTCCAAGTCTCATCCCCACCAGGCTAAGCAGAAATTCCATCTTAATCACTGTCCAGCACCTGCCTCCCTGAGTCATTTCAGAATCCAGAACATTTTTGTAGCACCCAGAGGATAAAGGGCCCTGGATTTCCCATTCCCCAATCCCTGTTATGGCCAACCTCCTCCTTGGAGGAGGCCCCACCCTACCCTCAGAAGCTCTCAGCTTTGGTAAGTGGAGAAACTTTGAGACAGAGCCTTGGGTCTTGAGTATAGCCAGCTATCCCAGGAGGTGCTGCCGCTATGCAAGGGTCCTACCACCTGTCACTCTGCACCTCTGGTCTCTCTTTGAGTCCAGACAGCTGCTTCTATCCCAGGGGTCTGCAAACTTTTCCTGTAAAGGAAAGACAGCAAGTACATGGGGCTTCACAGGCTGCCACTTCCCAGCCACTCAACTCTGCTGTTCTGGCACTAAGGCAGCCATAGACAACATGTAAATGAATGCTCATAGCTGCATTTCACAACAGAGACCCTAAAATTACACTTCTGTAAAATTTTCATGTGTCACAAAATACTATTTGTTCAATTCTTTAAAAACCATTCTTATAGACAGGCTACTAAAAAAGCAGGCCATACCAAGCATGGTGGCTCATACCTGTAATCCTAGCACTCTGAGAGGCTGAGGCAGGTGAATTGCTTGACCTCAGGACTTTGAGACTAGCCTGAGCAAAAGAGAGACTCCATCTCTACTAAAAACAGAAAAAAACTAGCTGGGTGTTGTAGCAGGTGCCTGTAGTTCCAGCTACTTGGGAGGCTGAGGCAAGAGGATTGCTCAAACCCAGGAGTTTGAAGTTGCTGTGAGGTGTGACTCCATGGCACTCTACCCAGAGCAACAGAGTAAGACTTTGTTTCAAAAAAAAAAAAAAAAAAGCATAAAGCATCACAAGAATGGAGAAGCATGAAACCTATGTACTCAATTTTGATATGAGAGCAATTAATGACACGGATGGGGGAAGAGGAGAACAGAGAGAAAAAGAAGGTGGGGGGAGGAAAGGATGAGCAGAGAGAGGGAAGAAGGGAAGGTGTGGGGTCTTGGTGTGTGCCAATGACACAGTGGGGTGGGGGAAGGGGAGAGCAGAGAGAAAAAGAAGGTGAGGGTGGAGGAAAGGAAGAGCAGAGAGAAGGAAGGAGGGAGTCTTGGTAGGGTCTTGGTGTGTGCCAAACCTTTTGGGGGCAAGATACAATTGTAAGAGGGACTTTACCTAACAAATGCAATCAGTGTAACCTGGTTTTTTGTACCCTCAATGAATCCCCAACTATAAATAATAATAGGAATTCTGGGAACATGCCCAACTAGTAGCAACCCTCAGCAGAGGCTCCTGAGCAGAGGAAGAGAAACTGGATGGAATCAGACTCTATGAAGCCAAAGACAGGGAGCTGAGCCAAGAGAGAAGTCCAGTAAGCTGTAACTCCAAGTAAGAGCATTCAAGAAACCAAATTACAGGTACAAAGCCTATTGACTAGAGGACAGGAGACACCTCCCCCAAACAGGGGGCCTGCTGCAGTCTATCTGTGAGCAAGCAGGGTAAAAAACACCTCTCATTTTACCTTGCTGGAGAGAGCCACTAAACTCCAGGTCTCGTCCTCTGGGGAGGTCCTACTTATGAATCTAGACACCACCCCAACAAGCATAAAATTGAACAGATATTTCCCCCCACAAGTCAAAACTCCTAGTCTACCCTTTCCCTCTCACATGATGGTCTGAAGTTCTGCCCCCTGCACAACACAGAGTGTTTGGTCTTATCCTGAGAGAACTGGGCATAGTGTGGACTGCCAACCATCAGGACAGAATCTGTGACTAACAGGGAAGAAAGAGGGTATGAGAAGAAAGGGGCACTCAGCAGGAAGAGGAGCCAGTGGTAATATCGACCCTTGGTTCAGGCTATGTCTGGCAGGTCGGGGTGCAGAGGCCCCAGCTCTGACGACACCCACAGCAGGAGAGTGGTTGCTCCATGTGGACTGGGTTCGGCAAACAGGGCTGGTTCCCAGCCTCTGCTGGGCCTGCAAGCAAAGGCTTGATAGGCATGGACTGCAACCTGACAGCAAGGGCATGATCCTCTGATTCCAACAGAACCCTCAGGCAGTGGCATACTGGGTGTGAACCAAGACCTGAGGGCTAGGGCGTGACCCACTGTCTCCAGTGGGGCTGGTGAGCAGAGGCTTACCAGGTGAGGACTGAGACCTGCAGGTGGAGTGTGATGCCCTGACTTGAACAGAGCCTGTGAACAGAGGCTTGCCAGGCATGGACTGAGTCTGGCAGGTGGGGGCATGGTCCCCTGACTCCAACTGGTCTGGCAAGCAGAGGCTAGCTATGTGTGGACTAAGACTGGAGGGTGGGGCCTGGTGCCCTGACTCCAAAAGAGCCTGAGAACAGAGGCTTGCCAGGTAGTGGATTAAGACTGGCAGGTAGGGGTGTGTTCCCCTAACTCCAACTGGTCTGGCAAGCAGAGGCTAGCTCTGTGTGGACTGAAACCAAACAGTGGAGCCCAGTGCCCTGACTCCAACAGAGCCTGTGAACATAGGCTTGCCAGGCAGTCAACTGAGACTGGCAGGCAGGGGTGTGGTCCCATGACCCCAACTGGTCTGGCAAGCAGAGGCTAGTTGGATGTGGACTGAGACTGGAGGGGGAGGTGTGGCCCCTGGCTACAGCTGGGCCTGTGAGCAGAGAGGTGAACAAAAATGTGGACTGAGTCTGGAGGGTGGGAGTATGGATTCCTGGCTCCAGTTGTGCTGTTGGAGACCCTTGAATCCCTCTCTTTTGGGCAGGGTTTGCACTGCCTGAGACAATTTGGTTGGAACCAGTGTCTGGGGCTGTCCACTCAGGGAGATTCTGAGGTTGACCTTCAAGTTCTGTTGCTGAAAATAACTGAAGGGTAGGGGCTGGGTGCCACAGCTGTTTGTATCTTTTCACAGTCAAGATTTAAACTAATACTGTGGTTTCTTAGGATAAAGTAGAGGTTGGCTGATACCAAACAGAGCTAGCTTGCACTATCTCACAAAGTAGGTCCTCAGAATCTTTGGCTAAAACTCTGAAAGAGGACTTTGTAAGGTTACAGGAGACAAGCCACAATTACAAAGCCTAGTGCTTTGGTAAACTACTATCTCTACTACCTGGGAACCCCAATTCAATCTCACTCTACCAGTTCTAATAACCAAACAGTGGAAATAAACATGGTGCGGACCCAACAGAAGAACTCTAGCAACATGAATAACCAGAGTAGATCAACCCCTCCCCCCAAGAAATGACAAAGGAGATAGAACTGAAGATGCCATGCATAAACAAATGGCAGCAATGTCAGAAATCAAATTCAGAATATGGATTGCAAATAAGATAAATAGAATGAGAGAAAAGATAGAAATTGAATTCCAAAGAGTAGTTCTAAAGTTGTCTCAAGAAATTAATGAATTCAAAGCCCAAGTCACCAAAGATATGGACATAATGAGAAAAGAGATAGCAGAGCTCAAGTGAATGAAAAAGTTAGTTGA
>CAUYON010029331.1:0-26899 GCA_963573935.1 Arctocebus calabarensis | reverse complement strand
TTTTTTTTTTGAGACAGAGTCTTGCTTTTGGCACCCTCAGTGGAGTGCTGTGATGTCACAGCTCACAGCAACCTCAAACTCTTGGGCTCGGGTCTGCACCTGTAGTGCAGTGGCTAGGGCGCCAGCCACATACACCAGGGCTGGTGGGTTCGAACCCAGTCCTGGCCTGCCAAACAACAATGACAGCTACAACAACAACAACAAAATAGCCAGGAGTTACGGTGGGCACCTGTAGCGCCAGCTACTTGGGAGGCTGAGGCAAGAGAACTGCTTAAGACTAGAGTTTGAAGTTGCTGTGAGCTGTGACGCCACTGCACTCCACCGAAACATAGTGAGACTGTTTCAAGAAAAAAAAAACAACTCTTAGGCTAAAGTGATTCTTTTGTCTCACCCTCCCAAGTAGCTGGGACTACAGGCACCCGCCACAACACCTGGCTATTTTTAAGAGATGGAGTCTTGCTCTTGCTCAGGCTGGTCTTGAACTTGTGAGCTCAGGCAATCCACCCACCATGACCTCCCAGAGTGCTAGGGTTACAGGTGAGAGCCACCACGGCCAGCCTTGAGATACTAACTTCTTCAAGGGGCCTTTCCTCATTCCTTCCCATAAAGTTCAGGATCCTGGTGGCTGCTTTGCCACCCCTTAGAGGAATAAGGAATATCTGTCATCCTGCCAGATGGGGACTCAGGTGGGAAAAGACCTGGGCAGTGTTGAGCCTCCTGCCCACGTGCAGTTTTACACCCTTAATTACGGCCATCCACTGCTTAACAACAGGGAACCATTCTGAGAAACGCGTCATTAGGTGATGCTGTCATCCCCGTGTGAACATCACTGAGCATCCTTACACAAACCTAGACAGAACAGCTTAGTACTCATCAGAGAGAAGGCCCAGGCGGTCACCCCAGGCCCCACACCTGGACAGCATGTTACTGTACTGAATACTGCAGACAATTACAACGCAATGGTATCTACAAGAATCTAAATATAGAAAAAGCACAGCGCAAAGACTCTATACAAGACACAATTTGTAAATAGCACACCTGTATAGGCCATAACCATGAATGAGGTCTGCTGGACTACAAGTTCAGCCCTGGGTGAGTCAGTGCGTGGGTGGTGGGTGAAGGTGAGGGCCTCTGACGTCCCTGTCTCTGTGTCTGAGCATTCCGTGGCATAGGAAGTCTTTGATAGGTAGCTGTTTTACAGTTAAACTGGTTTTTATTTTTATTTATTTATTTATTTTTTTGTAGAGACAGAGTCTCATGGTAGACTCTGCACAGCTCACTGCAACCTCCAACTCCTGGGCTTAGGCGATTCTCTTGCCTCAACCTCCCAAGTAGCCGGGACTACAGGCGCCTGCCACAACGCCTGGCTATTTTTCTGTTTTGCAGGTCGGCCGAGGCCAGGTTTGAACCTGCCACCTTCAGTATATGGGGCCGGCGCCCTACTTGATGAGACACAGGCGCCGCCCTGCTGAACTGTTTTTTAATAAGTAGAAGGAGTACATGTCCCAAAGTGTACTACTGTGGACTTTATAAATACTGGTTTATAAAAACTTAGGGTTCGCTAAATTTATTTTTAAAAATTTTTCTTGGATGGGTGGTGCCTGTGGCTCTAAGGAGTAGGGCGCCAGCCCCATATACTGGAGGTGGTGGATTCAAAGCCGGCCTATGCCAAAAAAAAAAACTGAAAAAAAAAATTTTTTTTCTTAGATAACTAATTAACCTTAGCTTACTATGACGTTTTTACTTTATAAGCTTTTGATTTTTTTTTAAACTTTTTGACTCATTGGTAATAACACAGAACTTTTTTTTTTTTTTAATAACGCAGAACTTAAAACACAAACACATTGTATGGCTACAAAGAAATAGTTTCTTTCTTTACAGCCTTATTCTGTAAGCATTCTTTCTTTTTTTTTATTTTTTTATTTTTTTATACTTTTAAATGTTTTTGTTGGCCAGGCACGGCAGCTCACGCCTATAACCCTAGCACTCTGGGAGACCAAGGCAGGTAGATTGCTTGAGCTCAGGAGTTCGAGACCAGCCAAGCAAGAGTGAGACTCTGTCCCTACTAAAAATAGAAAAACTAGAGCTGGGGCTTAGGGCGGGTGCCTGTAGTTCTAGCTACCAAGAATAAATAAAGAGTAGGCTTGAGGCAAGAGGATTGCTCAAGTCCAAGAGTTTGAGGTTGTGATGCCATGGCACTCTACCCAGGGTGACAGGGTGAGAGTCTGTCTCAAAAATAAACTAATAATAATAAACCTCTTGTTAAAAACAAAGACATAAACACACACATTAACCTAAGTCTACACAGGGTCAAGTTCATCAGTATCACTGTCTGCCACCTCCACTTTTTGTCCAGCTGTCACCTTCTATGATAACAATGCCTTCTTCCAGAATACCTCCTAAAGAACCTGCCTGAAGCTGTTTTACAGTTAAACTGTTTTTTTAATAAGTAGAAGGAGTATACTCTAAAAAATAATGATAGAAAGTATAGTATAGTAAATACATAAACCAGTATCCCGGTGATTTATTATCACTTTCAGGCATTACGTGCTGTGCAAAGTTGTATGTGCTACACGCTTACAAATCACGAGCATAATATGTGCCTGGTGACATTACAGACTGCTAGGACACCAGTAGGTGCTAGGAATTTTGCACCTTATATCATCTTATAGGACTGCTCTCTCACGGGGTCATTATGTAGGGCTTACTGTAATGTGGTCACTCCATGGAAGGCCCAGGCCCCAGGGGATAAAGTTACACTTTCACAAATGCCTTTGGAATCTTTCTAGGTAGCAAGTGACTATGAATCAGGCCAATGCAAGCCAGTGTTTAGCAAAGGAACCACAGAGTCAGTGACCAAGGAAAGGAACTTACTTGATTCCTCAATTCAGGATACAGCATGGGCTTGCCCCCTCCATTCTCATACATATATACCTGCCCTGGCCACATCTTTTTTCCTTTGAAAAGGCTTCCCCGCCTGTCTGGTCTGACTCCTTGGAAGTAATCAGCAGCCAGCAACTTTAATCCAAGTTCCTGAAGCCCTGGGACACCGTGATCCACATCAGGGCAGAGAAGGCAGGGGAGGGAGGATCCACCGTGAGTCAGAGGTGCCCATGGGTCCCGCTGCCCGGCAAGCCTGGCTGGTCGGCTTCCTGCAGGCTGCAACCCTCCACGTTCCGCTTCTAAAGCCACGCCTTGGACAAGGCGAGGCAAGATGCCCAAAACCCTCAACATGGGCGCTGTGGGGACCCTGAGACAAAGGCACCTGTGTGTTCTCTCCTTCTCTTAAGCAAGCAAGGAAAACAGAGAGGGGAAAGAGCAAGGTGGGAATGAGCCCAGGCGTCAGCAAACACACACAGCCATGCTTCGGGGTGATTAGTCAGCTTCCTGCTTCTGGGGGACCCTTCCCCCAATGTCCTCAGACTCATCTGCCTGCTGTTGAAAGGGACAGACTAAAGAGTGAGCACATGAAATGAGAATTCCCCTCAGCAGCCCCAGGCGCTCCGCTGCCCTCCCTGGAGATGGTCTCACTCTTCCCGGCCTGCTGATTGCGGCTGTACACAGCTACTATCCCGGCCCATCCTGCATTACCAAGCGCAAATGCACGTCTGAGCACACTCTGAGTAGAACTCGGCTCTTCTTCACTAAGCCAGCCAAAGAGGCCGCAGCAGGCAGCCAACCCGTCTTAGCTCAACAGATGGGAGACACCGTGTAAGGAGAGAGGTTAAGTGCCCAAGGCCACGCAGCTGCCATCAATCCCATGTCGTGCTGGAATGAGAGCCTGGATTTTCCATTCCGATGAGCTAACTCTACCCCTCGACCAGGATCCCAGTTTGATAATACGATGACCTAGCCCCTGCAGAGAGCGCTGTACTTTTTGAACTGTGTTCTCCGCAAACCTGGCTGCATGTTTCTTACAAGGTGCAGTAATTGGACCTGTCAGGGAGGCAGGAAAGTCACTGTTGCTCTCTTCTTCAGATGAGAAAACTGTGGCCCTAGGGGACCTATGACATAGCACTCTTCCCACTAGGTCACTTTTATTCTGTAATCTGGAAAGGAATCATGAGACGCATCTGAATTCAAATCACTATACTGAGTAGCCTGCTGAAATGAGAAGGTGCCACGGCAACTGCAATTTGTTCCAGAGAAGGCAGACAGAGCCAAAAATATCCTGTGGCAATAACCATTTGTCATCATCTCCTCCTTACTGAAGTATTTGCCTGAAAAATAACTCTTAACTATACTCTAGAACCCTGCATTCTGTGCCGTATTTTCAGGGTGTTGTGATTTCCCGTTGGCGCTCCCTGGATGCCAGCTTCACCCTCCCAAGAATGCAGCTGGGCCCCAGCCTCAATCTCAGCTCTTTCTCTTCCATCTCCCAGAGCCAATTCAAGGACTCGGCTGCCATTAAGCCATTAACCACCACTTGCTTGCTCCTGCCTGATTCCCTTCCTCACTTCTCCACTCCAGCTCTGTAGCAAAAAAAGGCCTGAGATCTAGGACACGGTATTTTTCTGAAGCTCAGTGTTCTCAAATATGAACTGAGAAACAACACATGCTTTTTCTCACCTTCAATGGAGAGTTAGGAGGATCAAATGACCAAATAGAAGTTAAAATAATACAAAAACACTGCAATATACAACAGCATTATATACAAACATATCCAGGCACTCAAGTAATAACCCTTTTAGAAATAATAATTGGGGGCTCAGTGTCCGTAGCACAGTGGTTACAGCACCAGCCACATACAACTGAGGCTGGTGGGTCTGAACCTGCCTGGGGTCAGCTAAACAACGAGAATAACTACAAGAAAAAAAAAAGCCGGGCATTGTGGCGGGTGCCTGTAGTCTGAGGCAAGAGAATTGCTTAAGCCCAAGAGTTGGAGGTTGCTGTGAGCTATGACGACATAGCGCTCTACTGAGGGCAACATAGTGAGACTCTCTCAAAAAAAAAAAAGAAAGAATAATAGGGGCTGATTTTTTTTTTGAGACAGAGCCTCAAGCTGTCACCCTGGACAGAGTGCTGTGGCATCACAGCTCACAGCAACCTCCAATTCCTGGGCTCAAGCGAGTCTCCTGCCTCTGCCTCCCAAGTAGCTGGGACTACAGGCGCCCGCCACAATGCCTGGCCATTTTTTGGTTGTAGCCATCATTATTGTTTGGCAGGCCTGGGCTGGACTCGAACCCACCAGCTCAGGTATACATGGCTGGTGCCTTAGCCCGTTCAGCCACAGGTGCCAAGCCGGAAGTTAACAACTTAATGGGACATCTCAAGCAACTGGAAAAGGAAGAACATTCCAATCCCAAACCCAGCAGAAGAAAAGAAATAACCAAAATTAAAACAGAATTAAATGAAATTGAAAACAAAAGGATTATACAACAGATCAATAAATCAAAAAGTTGGTTCTTTGAAAAGGTCAATAAATAGATAAACCTTTGGCTAACCTAGCCAGGAAAAAAAGAGTAAAATATCTAATTTCATCAATCAGAAATGGTAAAGATGAAATAACAACAGACTCCTTAGAAATTCAAAAAATCCTTAACGAATATTACAAGAAACTTTACTCTCAGAAATATGAAAATCTGAAGGAAAATGACCAATCCTTGGAAGCACGCCAAAAAATGGCCAGGCGTTGTGGCGGGCGCCTGCTACCAAGACTTAGCCAGAAGGTTGAACAGGCCTATATCAAGTTCTGAAATAGCATCAACTATAAAAAAATCTCCCTAAAAAGAAAAGCCTGGGAGCAGATGGCTTCACATCAGAATTCTACCAAATCTTTAAAGAAGAACTAGTACCTATATTACTAAACCTCTTCCAAAATATAGAAAAAGAAGGAATACTTCCCAACACATTCTATGAAGTAAACATCACCTTGATCCCTAAACCAGGGAGGGACACAACAAGAAAAGAAAACTAAAGACCAATATCACAAATGAATATTGATGTAAAAATATTAAACCAGATACTACCAAATAGCATCCAACAATACATCAAACAAATTATACACCATGACCAAGTGGGCTTTATCCCAGGGTCTCAAGGCTGGTACAATATATGTAAATCTATAAATGTAATTCAGCACATAAACAAATTAAAAAATAAAGACCATATGATTCTCTCAATTGATGCAGAAAAAGCTTTTGATAATATCCAGCATCCTTTCATGATCAGAACACTTAAAAAAATTGGTATACAAGGGACATTTCTTAAACTGATAGAGGCCATCTATAGCAAACCCACAGCCAATACTGTATTGAATGGAGTTAAATTGAAACCATTTCCACTTAGATCAGGAACCAGGCAAAGGTGCCCATTGTCTTCTTTGCTCTTCAACATTGTAATGGAAGTTTTAGCCATTGCAATCAGGCAAGAAAAGGCAATCAAGGGTATCCACATAGGGTCAGAAGAGATCAAACTTTCACTCTCCCTGGAAAACACCAGGGATTCTACTACAAAACTTTTAAAAGTGATCAAGGAATACAGCAATGTCTCAGGCTACAGAATCGACACCCATAAATCTGTAGTCTTTATATATACCAACAATAGCCAAACCGAAAAAACAGTCAAGGACTCTATTCCTTTCACGGTAGTGCCAAAGAAGATGAAATATTTGGGAGTTTATCTAACAAAGGAAGGCACATGTGAAAGATCTCTATAAAGAGAACTATGAAACTTTAAGAAAAGAAATAGCTGAAAATGTTAACAAATGGAAAAATATACCGTGCTCGTGGCTGGGAAGAATCAACATTGTTAAAATGTCTATACTACCCAAAGCAATATATAATTTTAATGCAATTCCTATCAAAGCTCCATTGTCATATTTTAAAGATCTTGAAAAAATAAGTCATGGAAGAAGACCAAGTGCCCATTGACCCACGAATGGATTAATAAATTGTAATACATGTATACCATGGAATATTATGCAGCCTTAAAGAAAGATGGAGACTTTACCTCTTTCATGTTTACTTGGATGGAGCTGGAACATAATCGTCTTAGCAAAGTATCTCAAGAATGGAAGAAAAAGTTTCCAATGTACTCAGCCCTACTATGAAGCTAATTTATAGCTTTCATATGAAGGCTATAACCCAACTACAGCACAAGAGTATGGGGAAAAGGTCAAGGGAGGGGAGAGAAGGGGTGAGGTTGGGGTGGCGGGAGGGTGCATCTTAGAAGGGTAGAGACGAACCCTTACTAAATACAGAATACAAATGTCTTCATAAAATAACTAAGAAAATGCCATGAAGGCTATGTTAATCAGTTTGATGAAAATAGTTCAGATTATATATGAAACCAACACATTGTACCCTTTGATTGCACTAATGTACACAGCTATGATTTAGTAATAATAATAATAAATAAATAAATAAATAAATAATGAACAATCTTCAAGTATGGAATCTAAGAATCAATTAGATATTTTTAGTATCTGCTGGTAAAATTTTTTTCTTTGGCTTAGGTTAGTATTGTAGTCACCTATCATATTTTTTATATTAATTGTGGTTAAAACAGATTTTTTTACAATTATCTCCCTTTACATAGTTTTACTCATTTCTTTAGAAGAATTAATGTAATTCTATTTTTTTGTTTGTTTGTTTGTTTGTTTGTTTTTTCAGTAGGCTTTGCTTTTTAGGGCAGTCTCAGATTCACAATAAAATTGGACAGTGAGTTCCCATGTATTGCTCACCCCTTTCATATACTATGTATTTTTCCCTCTCTCAACATTCCACACCAGAGTGTTCATTGCTGCAGTCATCAAACTGCATGGATGCATCATCATCATCGCTCAAATCCAAGGTTTACATCAGGGGCATGTCTATGGGTTATGACAAAGAGGTAGTGGTGATACCATTATAGTGAGGCACAGAATAGTTTCACATCCTTAAAAACACAGCTTGGTGCCCATAGTTCATTGATTAGGGCACTGGCTACATACACCAGGGCTGTAGGGTTTGAACCTGGCCTGGGCCTGCTAAACAACAATGACAATAACAACAACAACAAACAAACAAACAAAAACTTTGAATTTCACCTATGCATTCCTCTCTCCCCTCTTACCCTTGTCAACCCCTGGACTTTTATTGTCTCCAGAGTTTTATCTTACCCAGAAATTCATGTAGCTGGAATCACACAGAATGTAACCTTTTAAGATTGGTCTCTTTGTCTCAGAAATATACATAGACATTTAAGTTGCACCACTTTTCTTTCCAGGCTAGATCTCTGAATTCTTCTAAAGGTACTACAGTTTATTTAGTTATTCAGAATATGGCAGACATCTTACTGCTTCCAAGTTTGGACAACTGTGAATAAAACTGCTGTAAACATCTGTGCATGTTTTTTTTATGTACATAAGGTTATTATTGTTATGACATAGGTCAATATTAAGGCGTGATTTCTGGATAATGTGGTAAAATGTATTTAATTTTCTACGAAATTGTCAAACTGTCATTAAAGTTGCTATAACATTTTACACCTTCACAAACAACGAATAGGTGTACTTTTTGCTCAGTTTTCTCATCAGCATTTGATGTGGTTAGTATTTTAGATTTTGAGAGGTATCTAGTGATGTCTCACTATTGTTTTAGCTTATAATTTTCTAAGGGCAGATAATGTGGAGCATCTCTTCATGTGCTCCTTGGCCTTTGTATACCTTCTTTGATAAGGGATCAGTTCAAATATTTGCCCATTTTTTGAAAAGTTTGTGCATTTTATTATTGTTGCATTTACATAGTTCTTTGTACTTAGTGAGTAATACTCCTTTATCAGATAGATTTTTTGCATATAATTTTCCAAAGTCTGTGACTTATCTTTTCATTCTCACCTCAATGTATTTTACAGAGCTAGTATTTTTAATTTCAGTGAAGTCCAAGTTATCAATTAGTTTACTTATGAAATCATGACCTTGGTGTTATTTCTAAAAATTCACTACCAAACCCAAAGCCATGCAGATGTTTTTCTGTGTTATCCATTAGGAGTTTTATAGCTTTGTATTTGTATCCTTGTATATGGTCCATTTGTGTTACTATATATGAAGTATAAAAGGTATGTATCTAGATTCTTTTTTATTTAATTTGAATCTAGTGTTCTAGTTATTATTGTTGAAAAGACTACCTTGCCTCCATTGTATACACGCTTTGCTACTTTGTCGAATATCAGTTGACTCTATTCACATGATTCTATTTAGGATTCCTCTATATTTTTGCATTGATCCACTCATCTACTCCTCTCTTTAGTCCAAGTTTGTCAACAATTGGCACTCCACATCCTCAGGGTTTGCACCAGCAGATTCAACTACTGTTCAAAAATACTCCAAAAATAATAACACAGCAATAAAGATATAAGTAAAAAACACAGTATAATAACTATTTATATATACTGTAATAGATATTGTAAGTAATCTAAAGATGATTTAAAGTATATGAGTAAATGTTTGTAGTTTATTTACAAATTCTATGCATTTTAAATGAGACTTGAGTATCAAAGAGAGCCATGGGGACCTTGGAAACAGCCTGTTGGATGTACTAAAGGACAACTGCATTGTACCATTTCTATTACCAAGGAGAAAATACTCCAACCCTTTGTAAGGGGAGATTAGGCTGATATCTAAGTCTTTCAAACATTTATCTTTTGAAAGCCTTAACATGTTTTCACATCTGGAAACTTTGTTCTAATGGAATTTACATACTAATACAGAGGGCAAGGTAATGTAACCTGTTTTACCTATCCTTCTAGAGAGTAAACATATGTCAACTCTCTTGGATAAAAATAAGCAGAACTGTTTCACAGAGGAAGGGTGTTCTTGTTACCTACATTCTATAATTAATTGAAAGTTAAACAGAAATGGAAGATTGATTAAAATACACACTTTCTAATTCTTTTGAAAGTTAGCATACTGTTTTGTCATCCAAACTGCAATGCCATCATTTTAACCTTTCCTTTCAACTCTATTTAAAATTGAATCACTGAATATACTCATTCAACATAGTGTGCAGGATTCTAATACTGTCATTTTATAAAAAAAATCACTTTAATATTAGTGGTGGGATAGTTTTAAGCATATTAAAATTAACTACATTTTTCTATTAAAATCAACTATTTAAGAAAAAAATTTATTTTTATTTTTGCATTAAAAAATGGCAAAATAAAAAAAATATCTCTCTGGATAGTAGTTTTTGACTTAGTTACTTAATTTATTATATTCAAATAATTCAGGTAGTGTTATCTTTTTTGTAAGTTCGATACCAGTTATGAATTCAGGCTCAAAAACATCTCTAATGGTTATACTCTTGGATGAGTGAGCCTGAATTACTATGATTATGAGGAGATTTTTCTACTTTTCCATTCTAAAGACACTCAAGCAACTGGGAAAGTAGCTTCTTCAACCTCTTAGATGTAATGCCTTCTAAATAATTGCCTCTCATATTGAATACTGATATTGCTAGCAGGAATAATTTACAAATTTTTAAAGTAACGTACTCGTCAATTATCAGTTTAAGGCACTGCTTTCACGGAGTTGAAATCTATTATTTTGATTTATGTTTTATGTGATTATATATGTTTGTGAATAGTTTATTATTAAAAATACATTTTATTATTTTATTGAAAATTCTTTAGGGCCAAATAAACCTAGAAAACAAATGTTACATGAACAAACATGGTATTATATATATTCCAGAAATATGGAAGATTGTATGATAATTGAGAAGGAACTTAGACATAAGTCATTATGAAAGCTTTAATTTTCTAGATTGGATATCTAAGGACTAGAAAATAAAAGCTCAGATCACCTAAAACAGGCCAAGTGAGAGTATAAACACAGAGAGAAGGGAAACTGAAGTGATAGTTCTTCTCGTTGTCTCAGTTCTCTACTTGGTGAATCTAAGTGACTGCGGCAGAGTGAGCTGGAGTCCAAGCTTAACACAGCCATGGGATAGCCAGTGGTCTAGTGATATTTGGGGCATTTGGTTTCCAAATAGAGTGACAAAAAAACTAACTAATATTTCATCAGCATTTTAGGCATATATTTGAAACTGGAAAATTCTTTCAGCAGAACTGTCATAGCCTAGAATAGGAATTATGCTAGATCCACACTAAATCTAAATTAAGCCCTTCCAAGATAGACAACACATACAGACTTTGTAGTTTGAATATCATTTTATTAAAGGGGGGTGAGAAAACATTTTTGATTTTCCAGAGATCTGCTCTAATAAATCATTATACTAAGCCTATAATAGGACGAGATAATAACTTACTAATAATACTGCCTAGTTATACAATCAGCATCCTTCACAGGAAGATAACATAATTCAAAATTGATATAACATATTTTGTTAATTGTTCAGTATGCCATGAACATTAGGTATCAAATAAAAAAAAAAAAAACATACTTAGGAAAAACCTATCTTGAAATAGCCTACATCCTACATTCTGTAAAGTAGATGTTATAAAATGTGTCAAAATTATTAAAGGAAAAATATTATTTGAAAGAAAAAACAGGAAACTCAACAGAGGAAGCAAAGTTATAAATCAAAAAGTAGAATATTTTAGGACTGGAAATTGTTCCAACCAAGACAACTATACCAAATATGTATGTATAAACTAAATAAATTTAAATAAAATTTAATATAAAGTTATAGAAATTTAAAAAAGTTTTGTTCACTTAGAAATAGACATTTGCGTTACCTGAAAAACATAACAGTCTCTAAAATTATTCACATTTTTATGATCAATTGTTTTTAATCATCATACTAAGGCAATTCAAAGCAAGAAATGATACACTTTTTTTAAAGAAAATAGAACTGACATAACTGAATACTCATATGAAATAAATATTGACTCTTGCAACTCCATTAATAAACATGAACTAAAAACAGATAATAAACCTACATATAAGATAAACCTAAATATAAAGCTGCTGGAAGAAAATATAAGCAAGAAAAGTGGTAAGTTGTAGTTTTTTTGATAATCTCCTTGCTTCAAAATATATCATTGTAAGCATAAAAGTAATTCATAGAGTGGGAAAGAATATTCAAGTACACGTATCTCACAAACATTTTCATCTAGAATATATAAAAAACATTTAGACTTAATAAACAATTAATTTTTTATTTTGGGGGATTCATTGCGGGTACAAAGAATCAGGTTACACTGATTGCATTTGTTAGGTAAAGTCCCTCTTATAAAACAATTAAAATTTTAAATTAGCTAAAATATTGGAGTCTTTACAAAAAGAGACATGAATGAAAGGACAAGGTGCTAGATGTCATTATTCATCTGCAAATTGCGTAGTAAAATGCAGGGAGATATCCCTATACATCACTGGTGTGGCTAACATAAATAATTAAATAAACAATAACAAATGTTAGTAAAAGTGTGGAACACATAGAGGTCTTATGCATTGCTGTTACAAAACTCTAAAATAAAGAATGAATTTGGAAAACAGTTTAGCACTTACATATACGCACACACATATATATATACACACACACACACACACATACACATATATATGTATATATATATATGGTGGACATAAAGTTCATGCGCAATTTACAATGTAAAACTATTTCAAGTTGCACACAAACTTTATGGCCACCCTTTATATGCATATACAAGCATGCACATACCTGTATGTGTGTACATATATATATATATATTTACCACATGAATCAGCAATTTTTCTACATATTGACCCCTGAAGTGAAAATCTTTGTTCACCAAAAAGGCTTATTTATTTTCATAGTAACTATATTCATAATTCCCCAACCTTGAAATAAATAAGTACTGTATTCATTGATAGGCAAATGAATAAACAAATTGTGATATAGCCATAACATAGAATATTATTACACAATATAAAAGGGCAAATTATAGATAAGTACAGGAACAGAGAAAAGACTCAAAAATATTGAGTAAAAGACTTAGTCATAAAAGAGTATAGGATTCTATATAATAATGTTCTAGAGCATGGTAAATTAATGTTGCCTGGAGCAGGTATTGAGTGTGGGTGACTAATGGAATAGAAGAGAAATTAAAAGTAGTATGTATAATATTTTTGGTTAATGGAAATGTGGTTTGGTTAATGGAAAATCTTTCTGTGGAAAGATTCTGTATCTTTGAATGGGCGTGGTTACATGTGCTACCCATTTGTCAAAATCATCCAACATCACCTTTCGAATATGTGTATTTAATTTTGTGCAAATTATATCTAAAGTTAATTAAAAGCACACTAAGTTTGAATGAAACAATCAAATAAAGAAAGCATAAAAAGCATCTATTCTTTACTATTAATATTCTTGTTTAAGGAGCTCTAGGAAAAGTTCAAATCTAAGAAGGAAATAAAAAGTATAAAAAACAAAAAAAATTAGGGGAAATATAGGTTTGTTAAAATTAATGTTAGAAGACAAGACTTTGATTGAATAAAAGTTTTTCAATGGTAGGTAAGTCATCCAAAATCTAGCAAATCATCCAAATTTAGACTCTACTACTGGCATGATGAATAAGAAAGATTACAAAACGTAAGAAAGATGGAGTGATATAAAAAAAATAATAATTCCAACACAACATTCAGACTGTGTGGTCAGCCTTATCTTTCCTCCCTTCTAAGATAAATGACAAACATGAATTTTTAAAAATTGGCAAAATCTTCAGTGAGAAGGAGAATGGAGGTAAAAACAGAACACAAAATACTGGGAAGCATTTGTTCAATGGAAAACAAAGCAAGCAGTTAATTGCAAATATTTTGCGGCTTTGAAAATCTTCCCATCAATGTATTTGAAAAGTATTACAATATAAAGGGAGCCAATTCATGCCATTGAACCTTAACTTATAGGACCTAAAAACATACACTAACAATTAAAAAACAACTTCATTAATTCAGTATATAAGTTAATTTATTTGTAAGAAAATTAATTTGATTCAGCAGAACAAAAAAAGGACTTGATAAGTCAATCCAGGAGTTAATGTTTTGAATGGACAGACAAAAGACAAAGGTAGGTAGTTTATTTTTTACATAGGAAAATAATTAAATAATGAATAAAAAATACAAAAATATGGAAAAGTTTTAAGACTATCATTTTTAAATCTATGTAATGCATTTAGAAATATTGATAGTGATATGAATTTTATAGAATTATATAAATGATCAACATTTATTCAAAAAGGATTTACCAAAGAAAAATTAATAGAACAACTAACTACATAATACAGTTAACAAAAATACTACATGGTATTTCGGCTGTTTTATTTTGCCATCTTCTTTGGAGATAAAATAATTTCTCTCTTGTCCAGGTGTGGTGGCTCACTCCTGTAATCCTAGAACTCTGGGAAGCCATGATAGGGGTGAATTGCTTAAGTTCAAGGGTTAGAGACCAGTTCAAGCAAGAGCAAGCCCTTTTTTCTACCAAAAATAGAAAAATTAGCCAAGAATTGTCTGAGTGACTGTAATCTCAGTTACTTGGACAAATGAGGCAGGAGAATCTCTTGAGCCCAAGAGTTTGAGGTTGTCATTAGCTGTGAAGACATCACAGCACTCAATCCTGGGCAAGAGAGTAAACTTTTTTCTCAAAAAAGTTATTTTAATAATAATAATTAATCACTCTTTTATGTTGCTTACAATCCTAGAAAATGAAAAAATATTGCACAAATCACTTTACTAAGTTAAAATGTACCTAATTCCAATATATGTAAATGGACATAGAAAATTCATAAAGAAAATATTAGTAGGGCAGCACCTGTGGCTCAAAGGAGTAGGACACCAGCCCAATATATTTGAGTTGGTGAGTTAAAACCCCGTCATGGCCAAAAACTAAAAAAAAAAAAAAAAAAAAAAAAAAGAAAATAGTAGTAAATAAAATATATTAGAATATTTTAACAAGATCAATTAGAATGTATTATAAATGTTAAAAGCCTAGATATTAGAAAACATTTTAAAATTTCTTACATTAAACTTTCAGAGAAGAAACAAGTGATCTGGATAATAGGTGCTAGAAAAATATTTATAAATTCAAGATCCACTCCATTTACAAATATACGGTAAGAAAATGTTCTCCTGATACAAATAAAATATCTACCATAAACTAGTGTTTAATTCATTTGCACAGGCAAATCACTAAAATAAGAGAAGAAAGAAAAGCATATTTGCTATTATCTGACATTCTATTGGACGGTCAGGTCAAATATGATTTGACATAAAACTCTATAAAAAGGAAAAGAAGATGATAAAATAACCATTATTCTCAGTTAATATAATTGTTCACCTGGGAAACTTAATGAAATTCATTAAAAAACTATTGAAATAATTAAAAAGTTAGTAATATGATCAAATAATGCACAGACATAAAAATTATTGTCTTTCTAGGCTATGAATAATACTGTATTGGAAAATATTTGCAAAAACAGATCATAATAAATATTTACAGTCATGTGCCCCCAAAAGATGTTTCTGTCAGTAATGAATGATATATATGATAGTGGTCCCATAAGATGATAATGGAGTTGAAAAATTCCTATCACCCACTGATGTCATAACCTTAGCAACATAGTTCATACAACACATTACTTGTGTTTGTGGTGATTCTGGCGTTAAGGAACTTCTGTGCTACCAATCATATGAAAGGATAGCACATACATTTATATACAGTACACACTGTTTGATAACGATAATAATATATTACTGGCTTATGTGTTTCCTATATGATTACCATTATTCAGAATGAACTTTTTTCTTACATATTATCCAATAAATGTTGACTGTAAAACAGCTCCAAGCAGGTCTTTCAAGAGACGTTGAAGAAAAAGGCATTGTTACCCTAAGAACTGACAGTTCTAAGTGTGTTACTAGCCCAGAAGACCTTCGTGTACTGTAGGACAAGATGTGGAGATGGAAGACAGTGATATTGCCAATCCTGACCTTATAGGACAAAGCTAATATACATCTTGTATTTTAGTTTTCAACAGAAAAGATGAAAATGTAAATTAAAAAATTAAATTTAAAATTAGAAAAAGACTTATAAATAAGTATATAAAGAAAGAAAATATTTTTGCACAGCTGTATAATATATATTTTAACTTAAGTATTACTACAAAAAAATCAAAAAGCTAAAAAGTTACAGTACACTATGGCTAATTTATTACTAAACAGAGAAATTAAAAATGTAGTGTGAATGTACAATGTTGATGAAGTCCACAAGTGTGCAGCAATGTCTCCGGCCTTCACATTCATCATTTGCCATTCACTGACTCATCCAGAGAGACTTCCAGTCCTGCAAGATTCATTCACGGTAAACGCCCTATACAGGCTTATCATTTTTTATTTTTCCATACCTTAAGTTTTTTCTTATTTAGATTATTTAGATACACAAATATTTACCTCTGTGTTATAATTTCCAATAGTATTCAATATAATCATATACTGTAACACAATGATAAATATTTGCATATCTAAGTTGAGATACACAAATGTTAACCATTGTTTTACAATTTCCTACAGTATTCAATATAATGATATGCTATTCAGGTTTGTATACCTAGGGTTATACCATCAGGTTTGTGTAAGTACACACTGTGATCACACAACAATGAAATCAACCAGTGGTGCATTTGTCAGAGTGTATTTCTGTTGTTAGGTGATTCGTGACTGTATTTGAACAACATAAAATCACAGTGTGTTTTATTTAAATTATTCTAACAATGAAGACAATTATGCTATTTTTACCAATATAAATATTTGAACAAATAGAGTTGTTTTAAAGATAGTACGGTTATAATGATGAAATTCCTTTTAAGTTATTGAATTAATGCAGTGTCATTATAAGTCAAGGAAAATGTTTTTAAATTAATAAAACCGAAACCTAAATATCATGAGGAATAAAACCTACAAACAAGTATCCAGAATTTTAAAATAAGAATGTACATAATTATGATTCAATAAAATTATTAAAAATAAAGAATATTATCCCATATATTAAAATGTTGATGCCACAATATTTAAGACTATCTTTGGAGAATTATTTTTTAGTATCTACAAAAGTTATCTGAACTTGAACTTTGACTAACTAGTAATACCAATTCTAGCATTTTTCTGCAGCAGAGACTTTTATGGCCCACATACATCCAGTTTTGTTTTGTTTTTCCTTCCAGTCAATGAATTTGAAGCAAAAGTGATGTGTCATTTATGCACTGAGACATTTTGTTGATGGTATTATTCTTGAATTTCTCTTCATTTGCTGTGGTGATCACGGAGTTGGCCTTAGGTTGATATAACAAAACCAGACTTCAAAGTAGCATAACTAATGTGTCAATACATGAAGGACAGTTGCTTATGAGATTCCTCGAAGCTTCAGCAGGCATTGCAGATGAGAGACTGACATTGTGAAATTATTTGTTACCACAGTACAACATTCCTCACACAGCATTCAGTCTCCTAGGGTTGGTTTTATTAATCTAAACATCAAATACATGTATGCTACCCAAATTCCCATCTTCTCATGCATTATGTTTCTGCCTAAGTTTTGTTTGCATAAATTGTTTCCCTAATGAAGCTGAATACTATGGATCATTTTCCAACTCTAAGATTCAATGATTCTATGATCATTTCCCAATAATTACAAACCAGAGTTGCTAAAATGTTCATCAATTTACTTACACTTGACACATTAAGTATACCTCTTAAACAGAGCTGAAATCAGAATATTATTACCTTTTTTTGAGCATAGAAGGTGAAGATAGGTGATGTGCAAATTGTTGAGAGCCAGAATAATTCACTCAGCAGAGAAGAGAAAGAAAGAACATTTGACACATTTTATTAGATCATAACTATGTACATTACTGCATTTATGTGGTACAATGTGCTGATTTTTTATACAATTTGTAATGTTTACATCAAACAGGTTTGGGATCATCTTCTTCTTAGTAAAGTATCTCAATAATGGAAAAAAATACCCAATGTACTCAATACTATTATGAAATCAATATATAATCACTCACACTTTCATACAAAAGATAAAACACAATTCTAGCCCAGAAAGAAGGAAAGAAGAGGTGGACTAGGGGAGGGGAGGCTGGGCAGGTAGAGGGAGGATAATCGGTGGGATGTCAGCTATTGACAGATTTTTAAAAAGCAGTCTTGAGGGTCAGCACTTCGTTTATATTCATTGGTGCGGTTCTCAGGGATAATAGCTTTTTATTAAAATACTGCAAACTGCTTAACAAGGAAATCATCACTGAAATGCTGACAGCTCAAAGTTAAAATAACTCTTTGTAACTATTCTTGAAGTATTATGTTCATTTTATACTGCTTTTATTGGAGTCTAACTTCAAAGAAACTCAAACATCATATAAAAATCCCAATTTACAGATTCAAAGTATTCATCTCTTGGCTTTTAAAGTGCTCTTTATTTCCATTACTCTGACTTTTTCCTATGCAGATATACACAAACAGATCCACAGACAAGTGCTTGTGCACATGTACACATACACTCAGACCACTGTCTACAAGACCACCCCACCACTGCTTTAATATTAGTGTTTTCTGAGGTTCTTTCTTACATCATTAATTTTCAGCATTATAATAGTTGTGATCAACTAAAGAAGCTGTTTGGATGCTGCTTAGGAAGATGTTGCTCTCTGTCACAGGGCACATTAGTTTGTCATTCTGTTCCTCAATCCAACCCACAGGCTGCCTGTAGGAGGATTAGTGGTTCATACCATTCTCAATGAAGCAATAGCAGTACCAGCTGTGGAAGATGTCAATGACTTATTGGCCAGAGTTGGCAGCTAGGCAGATTTTGTGTCTCTAAAATGAGCAAGAATTATTATAATGAGTTTTCAGAAAGTGTAGGTAATATCTCTCTTCTCTCCGTTTCTCTCTCAAGCATTTTCTGTGCATATTACATGGTCTATATTTACTTTATCAACCCACTTTGCCTATTGTTAGTGGTTATTACAATTATGAAAACAAATGGGAAGTGCAAAAAATTTGCGGAATATTATTATCTGGTGCTGTAAGTTATAATGACTAAGTTTTCAAATGAGCATGTTTCCTCATTTCTTTTTCCTGGTCTCTTCAGTTGTTAGTAATGATTTGGGAGCAGAAGATAGAAAAATGCTATTCTGAGAGCAAGAAGGAACATTTGCAAATTATGCAAAAATGGCATCCAAAAGTTTTACCCAGGATTTGACTTAAACACAGAGTGAAATTATAGCTTGAGCTGCTGACTGAATTTTAATTCTATAATTTGGTTCCTAACTTAGGTCTCAGGAAGACAAGTCTAGAAAAATGTATAATATGTTGGGAACTGAAGGTGACATAGCTTGACAACACCTGTCTCCTCATGTAAATTCTGAAGCAGTTTAACCTGCATGCGGCATCTCTTTTTGTTATCATGTCATGGTAGTTCAGATTTCTACTTTTATGCAATCTTGTGCAAATTAGGTTTTTCCTTAGGAAAGCATCTTCAGGAAATTAAATACCCCAAAGAGCATTAATAAGTTTCACTTGAGGATGCCAGTATGATGATAACTAAAATTAGGCTGAATAGAAAAATAAAATTATAACATTCCATACACTGTTATCAGATATCAATGATATTTTTAAACAGGCATGACAAAACAAAGGTAAGCTTTCAGAGAACTTTCTTTGGGAGGATATATTCATTCTATTAGTGCTGCTTTCCAAAACCTATTTTAGAGGCATCTTTGAAGAATATCTTTAAAATAAGAGTATAAGTAGTATAAAAATTCAAAAAATTCATTTAGGCTACTATTTGCATCAGGCTTAATAGAAATATATCTCCACTTGATTGCTTAATAATGAATGAAAATTTTGATGCATGTTCTATGTGTCCAGCTTATGCATAGAGGATATAAAATTAAACAAGATAGTCCTTTGAAAAACATTTTGGAATCTTTTTTTCCAATTATAAATAATGTTGCAATGAAGTTTACATGCTATTTGAAACAATATAGTAATTAACTAATAAAGAAATAACACATGCTTTTAGATAAATTCCTGTAAAGAAGAGTACATAGTGGGATAAAAGCATATAACAGGCAGACCTAATTTGGGATGATGAAAGTGATATTTTATTGGGATGTAGAAAATAACTTTGCAGCCTGTAATCCTAGCACTCTGGGAGGCCAAGGCGGATTACTTAAGATCAGAATTTCAAGACCAGACTGAACAAGAGCAAGACCCAGTTTTTACTAAAGACAGAAAAACTAGTTGTGTGGAGTGGAACACACCTGTAGTTCCAGCTATATGGAAGGCTGAGGCAAGAGGATTGCTCAAGCCCAAGAGTTTGAGGTTACTGTGACTTTGTATCGAGAGAGAGAGAGAGAGAGAGAAAGGAAAATAACTGCAATGTAGGTAATGTTAGAGATGAAAAACAAACCAAAAAATTCATCCATGAGTAACAATAAAAAAAAATCCACCTTTGAAAAATATTATGTATTCAAGGAAAAGAAATATGTCCTGAGGCTGACTTGGAAGCCACGTTAAGGATAGTTATCTTTCTTATAATGGCAAATATCTGCTGCTGGTGTGAATGCAAACTAATATGTTTCTTTTGGAAAGATGTTTGGAGATCACGTATGGATCTAAAAATAGACCTACCATTCCATCCTGCAATTCCTCTACTAGGTATATATCAAAAAGACCAAAAATCACTTTATACAAAGATATTTGCACTAGAATGTTTATTGCAGCCCCATTCATAATTACTAAGTCATGGAAGAAGCCCAAGTGCTCATCGAACCATGAATGGATTAGTAAATTGTGGTATATGTACACCATGGAATATTATAACACCTTAAAGAAAGATGGAGACTTTATCCCTTTTATGCTTACATGGATTGAGCTGGAACATATTCTTCTTAGCAAAGTATCTCAAGAATGGAAGAAAAAGTATCTGATGTACTCAGCCCTACTATGAAACCAATTTATAAGCACCCACCCTTCCATATGAAACCTATAACCCAACTACAGCCCAACCTGAAGTGGAAAGAGGAGGGGGAGGAGAAGGGAGGAGAAGGATGGGTGGAGGGAGGGTAATTGGTGGGACACCTATGGTGCATTTTAAAAGGATATATGTTAAATCTACTAAGTGTAGAATATAAACATCTTAACACAATAACTAAGAAAATGTGGTGAAGGCTATGTTAACTAGTTTAATGAAAGTATTTCAAATTGTATATAAAACCAGTACATTATACCCCATAATTGTACTAATGTACACAGCTATGATTTAATAAAAACAAGAAGCAATGAGCATTCAGAGTTAGAATTAGAAAAGGAACCAGCAGTCAGTTAAAAAATTTTCCAGATATTAGAGCCTAAGAGCAAATTGAGACTGCAGATTTCTCTTTAATTTACTGTTTTGTGTTAATAAGCATGGAGAGGTGTGATATATGACTTCAAGCAAGGTTTTACTTACTCAGGTTCTGCTGAACTAGCTCTGGCGGCACTGCATTTTTCTATTTGATATTTGCATTCTTAAGCAGGGTTTGGTTTACATTTAAATGTACAATTGGACATCAAAGTTTTGGATTTTGTTGTTTTAACTGAGAGCACTATTATTCCTAAGAGTCAAAACAATATTTGACAAACAATAATAAATGCAATGAAGAAGATAAGGATTGCAGTGGTTGCAGTGATGTCCATACACTTTCATAGGCACCTTCGTGTGCCATGGTCTCCTCTTCATTCGTAGTTGATTACTTTGTTCCTATTTATCCTTGGGAGGTTTAGATCTCTGCTTCATATATCTATCGACCTCATGGATGTACGACAAGAGCATTTTAGAAATTTTCACAGAGTAAATCCTAATTAACAACTGACTTGGGATTTTCCCTTATGTCTTTTCTTTATAGAACAGGTTGACACTTGTAATTAGAGATTGATACTTATTTATAGGAGGACAGACATGAACTCACCCAGGTATTTTATTCTTTCAAACTTTATTATAAGCTATTCTGGCCATATCTTAAATTCTTCACTTGTAAGGCACAATGCCAATGTGAAGAAACTAATTTTCCTTCCTTTTTTTCTTTCCTTTCCTTTCTTTTTCTTTCTTTTTTTTTTTTTTTTTTTTTTTGATACAGAGTCCAAATTTGTTCCCACATTAGAGTGGCTTTGTAGCTCACAGCAACCACAAACTGTGAGCTTGAGCAAATCTCTTGCCTCAGCCTCCCAAATAGCTGGGACTACAGGTGTCCACCACAATGCCCTCCTATTTTCGGAGATGAGGTCTCATTCTGGCTTAGGCTGGTCTCAAACCCATGAGCTCAGGCAACCCACCTGCCTCCACCTCTCAAGTGCTGGGATTATAGGTGTGAGCTACCAAGGCTGTCCAAGGAAATCAATTTTCAATCACAGCAGGTGTTTTAAGGATTTTGATACAGTGATCTGTCTCTAAGGGTCTGCCAGACTCTAAATTCTAATCTCATTCATTTATTTGAATCCTAACTCTCTGCATTTTTATATCTTAATAAAAAGTCTGGGGCACCTACCTATGGCTCAAAAGAATAGGGCGCTGGCCCCATATGATGGAAGCGGTGAGTTCAAACCCAGACCCAGACAAAAACTGCAAAAAAAAAAAAAATAATAAATAAAATAAATAAAAAGTCTGTCCTTTTTCTTAAAGTATATAAATAAAAGACATTTAATTAATGAAAAATGGAAAACCTAGCCTAAGTTGGTTTGAACTCTCCTGGAGGACTCTAGGTTGAACCACTTCAGGAGACTATAGCAATCTTCAAATTGAATCAATAATCATTAAATTTCACTAATTAGTTTCTATTTCTTCATCTGTTTCTCAGGTAGTGTGCATTTTTAAAAGAGGATGCTTTTTACTGAAATTATTTTTGAGTTTAAATTTTCTATAACTTGAATTGGCCTTCCCTCTTGGTGGTGGTCTGAGATTCAATGGCCAACTTGAGTCCATGCTGACAGATGTGGGAGTTGGTTCAAATGAAGAATGTCATTTTACATGGTTCTAGCTTATAACTTAAAAAGGAAATTCTCAGAACAGTTATTTGGCCCATTGTACTACAATAATCCAATTTGATTCATTGAAAAATAATATGATTAAATATACCTGAAAAAACAGGAGAATCAGTAAAAGAAAGGGTTGTATTAAAGATAATTTCCAAAAGAAGCACAGAATTATTTCTTTTTCCAGGTCTGTTAAATATGATCATATTTTGATGAGGATTATATTAAACCTGTAAATCACTTTGGGTAGTAAAAACATTTCAACAATGTTGATTTTACAAATCTATGAGTATACTATGTTTTTCCTTTTTTTTTTGTATTGTCTGAGATTTCTTTCCCCAGCATTTCATGGTTTTTTTGGTAGAGCTCTTTCACCTCTTTGGTTAAGTATATTGCTAAGTATTTTTTTTTCTTTGTACTATAGTGAATGATAATAAGTCTTTGATTTGATTCTTACCATGACTGCTATTGGTATAGAAGAATGCTACACATTTATGTGCATTGATTTTTTTAACTTGAGATTTTGCTGAATTTTTTATCAATTTCAGGAGTATCCAGAAATCTTTGGGGTTTTGCTAAATATAAAATCATGATCTGCAAAAGGTGACAGTTGACCTCCTCTTTCTTGATTTGAAGACTGAATTTCCTTCTTTTGACTGATTGCTCTGTTTAGGACTTCTACATTATGTGGAGTAGACGTGGTGACAGTGGGCATTCTTCTCTTAATCCAGTCTTAGTGGAACACCTATCAACTTTTCCACATTTAGTATGATGTTGTCTGTGAGGTTGTTACATAACGGCTTTATAATTTTGAGAGATGTTCCGTTCATGCCTAACTCTGAGGGTTTTTATAAGAAAAGAGTACTGAATTTTGATGAATGCTTTTTCTGCATCTATTGAGATGAACGTATGAATTTTGTTTTTGCTTCTGTTTATGCAGTGAATCACATGACTAATTTCCAGATGCTGAATCATGCTTACATCCCCAGTGTGAAACCCACTAGGTTATGGTGCATTATTTTATTGATGTGCTGTTGCATTCAAATTTCTGGTATTTTATTGAGGATTTTTGCATCTGTATTCATAAGGGATATTGGTGTGTAGTTTTCTTTTTTTGTAATGTCCTTTCTTGATTTTGATATCAAAGTGATACTAGTTTCATAGAATGTGTTAGGGGGATTATCTGCTTCTTGACGTTATAAAATAATTGCTGCAGTATGAATGCTAACTCTTCTTTGTAGATCTGATATAATTCAACTGTGAATCCATCTGGTCCAGGGTCTTGTCATTGTTGTTATTGGAATTTTTTTTATTATTGTTTCAATTCCATTCCTCATTATTTGTCTGTTCAGGAGTTCTATTTCTTCCCGGCTGAGTCCTGGGAGATTGTGTGTGTCAGAAATTCTTCCATTACCTCTACATTTTCAATTTTATGTGCATAGAGTTTCATAGTATTCACAGACGATGTTTTGTATTTCTGTGGTATCAGTTGTAATATCTTTTTTTCATTTCTTATTGAGCTTATTTGGGTCCTTTCTCTTCTAAACCTGGTTAATCTATGAAGAGGCATATCGATTTAGCTTATGTTTTCAAAGAATTTTTTTTTTTTTTTGCAAAGGATTGATGAAGAGGACCTCAAGACAATCACAGCAGCAGCAACAACAACGATAACAAAAGAATAGGACTTTGCAATTTGATTAAATTAAAAAAATTTCCACACAACTAGAGATATAATCAACAGAGCAATTAGATAACCTGCAGAATGGGAGAAAATGTTCCCAAGCTATACATCCAATACACAGCCAATAAGGCCCTCAACAAACTAACTAGAGAAAAACAAACAACCCCACCAAAAAGCAGGCAAAATATATTAACAGGAGATTTCAAAACAAGATAGATAAATGGCCAATATGCATATGAAAAATACTCAATGTCATTGATCACCAGGAAAATGCAAATTAAAACCACAACCAGATATCACCTTATCCCACTTAGAATAGCTTTTATCAAAAAGTCCCCAAACAATAGATGCTGGCATGCATGCAGAGAGAAAGGAGTACTTAAACACTGTTGGTGGGACTTCAAATTAGTGGAACCTCTGTGGAAAACAGTACAGAGATTCCTCTGAGAATTACATGTAGACCTAACATTCAATCCAGAAATTTCACTACTGAGTATTTACCCAAAGGAAAATAAGTTATTTTATCAAAAAGACAGCTGCGTTCAAATTTTTATTGCAGGAAAATTCTCAATTGCAAAGATGTGTCATCAGCCCAAACACTATCAATTCAGGTCTGGGTAAATAAAAGGTGGCATATGTGTACGATGGGGTAGTACTCAGACATGAAGAAAGACTACTTCATGCCATTTGCAACAATATGAATGGGACGAGAGACCATTATCCTAAGTGAAGTTTCTAAATAATGGGGAAAAACCCACATCACTATTAAGTTGGAACTAATTGTTGAGCATATATGTGCACGGAGAGAAACATAACTCAATGGAAATAAAACAGAGGGGAGAGGGAAGGGGGGGGATGGGAGAAAACTTACCTGATAGCTAAAATGAACACTACCTGGGTGACAGACACACTTACTTGCTCTGAGAAACAACAGCAGCAAAATAATAATAATGATAATAATTGAAATATAAAATAATCCCAAGTGGAAATATGTAATGTTTTGGAAATAATTAAAATAATATACATAAGAAATAATGTGAGAGTCAATTAGCACCATTCTAGAGGGATATAAAGAAAGAACAGTTAGAGAAACATAATGAATTTGAAATTTAACTAAATTTTGTAAATGATTAAATATCTGTGTAATGAATAAAAAGAAGACTAAGATAATTTTGGAATTTCAAACTGATTGACTTGGAACATTATACAATCATTGTCGCACAAAAATAAAAAGAATGTTAGAGTTTATCTAGTTCTGAGATTTGGAGGAAGGTATTTGACGAATGAATGACTGGCTCAAGTTTTCCAAATTGTCTAAAGAAAATGATTTAGAATACAGGTAAATCACCAAATACTCCGTTAAATATTTTCTCAGATAGCCTAAATTTCAAAATGAAAATGAGAGACTCAACAGTTAGATGTGAGTGTGTGTGTGTTTTGTTGGATGCTGGTTACCACCGATTTGAGATAAGAGACTACAGCAGCATTTTTAAGTGTTTTCTAGTCTATCCTGTTTGAAAAGCAGTGATGTGTATAGTATACTTTAGAAAGGACATAAACTGACGTATCTTTATTTTTGGTACATTGATAGGTAAAGATATAAGCCTCTATTATCTGGATGTTTAATTTTTTTAAATGATTTTATTAAATCATAATTGTATACATTGGTGCAATCATAGGGCACAATGTACTTCATATACAATCAGAAATATTTTGATCATACTGTTAGAGATAGCCTGCATGGCATTTTCTTGATCACTATATAAAGACATTGATACCCTACATTTAAGAAGTTTCACCAGTACCCTGCTAAGATGCACCATAGGTGTGATCCCACCAATTACCCTCCTTCGACCCATCCTTCCCCCTCCCCTCCCCTCCCTTTCCCTTTTCCCTGTATTCTTGTGCAATAATTGGGTTTTAGCCTTCATATGAAAGCTATAAATTAGCTTCAAATTAGGGCATAGTGATCAAAACATCATGGTACTGGCACAAAATAGAGAGATAGATGTATGGAACAGAATAGAGAACCAAAAGATGAACCCAGCTACTTAGTGCTATTTGATCTTTGACAAGCCAATTAAAAACAGTCAGTGGGGAAAAGATTCCCTATTTAACAAATGGTGCTGGGTGAACTGGCTGGCGACCTGTAGAAGACTGAAACTGGACCCATACCTTTCACCATTAACCAAGATTGACTCTCACTGGATCAAAGATTTAAACTTAAGACA
>CAUYON010029329.1:0-15895 GCA_963573935.1 Arctocebus calabarensis | reverse complement strand
TATATAGTGATCAAGGAAATGCCATGAAGGATATCTGTAACAGTATGATCAAAATATTTCTGAATGTATATGAATCGTGCCCTGTGATTGCACCAATGTACATAATTATGATTCAATAAAATTATTAAAAAAAAAAATGAGTGAATCTCCAAACAATTATACTTAGTGAGAGGAGCCAGACAAAAAGAAGAGTACATACTATGTGATGGCATTTATATAAAACTCTAGATAACAAAAACTATTCAACAGTGACAGAAAACAGATAAGTGGTTGTCTGGGGAGAGGGGGCAGAGAGGGAGCATGAGGGAACTTTGGGGAATGATTCGCAGTTGCACACAGGTGCACAGATACGTCAAAGCTTTACACATTGTCTAATCTATATACAATAAATTGCACATGAGTACATCAATAAAAGTTATAAATGAAAAAATGCATATTTGAATCCAAAGTATAATTTGATATCAAACTTTTCAATCATTTTTTAAATTCCACATATTGTCTGTTAATCACAAAGTGGTTAGACAAGACATCTGCAGGTGTTTCTTTTCTTTTTATTTCAGATTAATATATGGGTACGAACGATTAGGTTACATTGTTTGCATTTGTTAGGTAAAGTTCAAGTTGTAGTTGAGCCCTTCTATTTTCACTTTAGGAATAGATCTAAAGTTCAAACTCATAGGTTAATCTTGAATACATTTCTGTTCACAGCGTTTATAAGCCCCCGTAAAAGTCTTTAGATGGCTATGCTTGTTAAGTGTTTTGACTTGTAGTCAAGTTGGCAATATTGTACTATATCATGCCTCAGTGAACTCTTCTGACACTATGGAATAATAGCCAGCATGTTAATTAAGAGGGGATACTTTATTTCCCAACTCAATGAACAGACCTCAGGAAGAAAAATGAAATGGGTGAGTTCAATAGAAAATAAGGATCTGAGCTATACTATCTCCAAGGTAGATAATATATGAGTAACTGGTAGAGTGACAGTGAAGAAAGAAAGGCCTAAGGAAAAATACATATGAAATATCGTTATGTAAAATACGTGAACATATAAAAATGAGTAACTGAGTTTCTAGTCCACTGTAAATTCTAATACTTCTATGTGATCTTTATTTTTAAAATTATTTATTAAAGGCTTGGTGCCTGTGCACAGTGTTTACAGCACCAGCCACATACACCTGGCTGGAGGGTTTGAATCTGGCCTGGCCCTGCTAAACAACAATGACAAATATAACAAAAAATAGCCAGGTGTTGTGGCAGGCACCTGTAGTCCCAGCTACTTGGGAGACTGAGGAAAGAGAATTGCTTAAACCCTTAAGTGAAAGCTTCAAGAGTTTGAAGTTGCTGTGAGCTGAGATGCCACAGCACTCTACTGAGGGTTACATAGTGAGACTCTATGTCAAAAAAAAAAAAAAGTTATTTATTAAAAAATGCATTTATGGAGTACCAACATGCAAAATACAGTGTTTTGCTTTCAAGTGTTCAAAGAGGAATAAGAAAGTCCCTGACCGAAACAAGCTGTCAGGTTAGGATATGAGACTAACGAGTTGAGAAACAGAGAAAGGCTGCAGAGAAGGACTTGCAGTGGGGAAGGGTGCCATGGAATGGGCCATAAAAGTGGAAGTCATGATTATGGTTCACTCTTTGCAGTAATTTAAACAAAACTAAATATTCTTGCTTGTTCTATAATAAGCACATGAAATAAGAAAGCCCCCCCGGCCCCCATTTCCTCTTGTCATCTTCCACTTTCACATGCAGGAAATGTTTTCTCACTACTCTACCGCTATAGATACAGCCTGGATGCCTTACTGATGTGGCCAAGTCATGGTTGTCTATTGTCGTAAAAAACTTCTGGGCTTTGAACCAAATCCACACTGCTCAAATCGACTCTTATAACCGATACTGAGCCTCTATTTCAAACATATAAAGCATTCATGCAGATCCTGTTTTCAAACGGCAAAACCAATACACCATTAAAACAAGAGAAAACAAAACCATTGTCATAATTACATATTTTATATTTCTTTTGTGCTTACCTGCATGGACCATGTAAACCGGTGGATGCCTAAGCTAAGCTGAGCTAACACATCCCTTGCCTGGAAAATTCGATGAAGCCCAAAGACAAAAATCTAATGTTTGACCAGGTTCAATCTCTTGACAAAGCCATAAAGTAAAAGTCTTAAGCTATCAGGAGCCAAGTTTTCCACTCTGAGAATAAGGACACTGAGACAATACCCATGGCATGTCCAGGAAGGCAGGGCCTTATCAATATTTTGCTACCATTTCTCTTATTCTTAAGGTCCTACCACCCGAATACTCTTCTCAAAGCAAAGTTACCAAACTTTCTTTGATTCCACAAGCTTACACTGTTTTCTTAAATGCTATAATTGCAATTTGTAAAAGTTTGAGTTGAAAATTTTAATATAAAAGGACAAAAATGCATTAAGAGCCATTTTTTTCTCTAAGGTATTAAATTATATCATATAGCTACAATAATTAAAGAAGTATAATCATAAAAGAATCGAGGCATATTAATGTAAGATGATTCAAATACTAGATCATACAAAGTACATGTCACTGAGAAATAGGCAAATTCTTCAGTAAACTCTACTGGGTCAAGTGTCTCACTAAGTGGATTAACTGGAAAAAAGTATGATAAGACCTCTTAAAATCTGGCACTAAAATAAATTTCAGATATATTGAAAATTTTAAACTATGAAAGCAATTATTTATATTACACTAGAACATGATAAATCTGTTTGCATTTGAGTTAGACCATAGCTAGAAACAGGAACTTTAGTTTGAACTTAAAATTTTTTAATTAAAAAACTTTAATTTAAGATACAAACTTTTACATTAAAAGTGCGGTCAAATAGATGATAGATACATAAACTATGAAGGGTAAATGTCCTTGATATATAAAGAGATTTTATTTTAAAAAAGACATAAGAATATAATGAAATGGGCTAAAAAAATACAAGGAAGAAATTTCACAAAATATTAATTTGAAATGGCTTTCAAAAAAACAAACAAATGATACTTTGCTAAGAAGAATTTCATATGAACACTATAACCCAATTATAACACAAGAACATAGGGAAAATGGCAAGGAGGGGGAGGATGGGTGGAGGGAGCATAATTGGTGGGTCCACACTTACGGTGCATCTTAGAAGGGTACAGGTAAACTTACTAAATGTAGAATATAAATGTCTGCACACAATAATGAAGAAAATGCCATGAAAGCTATGTTAACCAGTTTGATGAAAATAATTCAAATTGTATATAAAACCAGCACATTGTACCCCATGATTTTATTTATATACACAACCGTGATTTAACTTTAAAAAATGCAAAAAAAATTAATATAAATTTCCAAAGAACATATGACACAACAGCCAACTTCACTACTAATAAGGCAGCCTTAAGGTAAAATATAATTTTAATCATGAGATTGACAGAAATGAATAAATTATTAAATATTGGTGAGGATATGGACGATTCTTGCATATCCCTATCTTAGGTATAAATCATATTACTTACCTGGGGAACAATTAGGTAACTTCTAACATACATTTAGACACTTAGATGACTTAATGACCACTTGGTGGTCATTAAAAGTGATGATTCAGTTGCATATTTATGGACATAGAAGGATGTTATTTATGTTATTAAATGAAAATGGAAACTCATAGACCAGTGCACTATTTTCCTTTTAAGACTCCTTTCATAGGTACACATGACATTCAGTGCCATAAGAATTGAAAGAAACAAGGAAAACGCTTTTTTTCAGGCTGTAAGCCACATGGCAAATATCCAAGTGTCTCAGTTTCTGCTTACAGGGCACCCTAACAGTTTTATTATTACAAAGAAAAATGCACCTGTTCATCCCTCTTAATTCTGATGAATGAGTTGCTGACCTAAGAGATGTTAAGCCCTGCATGAAAATTAAAGCTCTCCAGGACTGGCATCTCTTCTATGTGAGGATGGCAAACCTTTTCTACATTATCCCATCAGCTCTGACAGGCTCTGTTAAGTTTCACACTTAAATCTTTCCAAGTCAGCTAAGAGGATTAAAATATGGATACAGAAACATTCACACACTACCCCAAGTTTAAATATCCATGCTGGACTGAGAATCACTGACTCCTTGGCAGCTGCTCATGGCCAACAGAAGGTCTGCAAGCAGGTCTCCCTAACGCCACAAACAATTGCCTCGCCTCTTTTTAAGACTGCGACTAAAATCATGAGGCTGATTAGCTTAGAATTGTGGAAATGGAAAATGCCCCTCATTTGCATTTTCCTCATCTTCTGAACTGTTTCTGTATCCTCTCCTGTGTCCTAACATTCACAGCATTCTGAACTTCTCCTTGGTCAAATTTCCACTCCATTCCTTCTTTCAGACCCCTGAATGATTTTACTCCTGACCTTTGAATTTAAAAAAAAATCCTATAGTCACCACCTTCAAACATTTCCTTCTCCTCATCTCAACAGAAACTTTTTTCAGCTCTAGCACAACTGTAACGGAAACAGATATGCAATCAGACAGTTCCACAACTTACTGACCAGAGGAAGTGAGTGTAGTGAGTGAAGGTCCCCAGCCACCAGCTCTGTCTGAGTGAGGCCTAGCTGAAGAATGCCTCCTTCTCTGAAGTCAAGCCTTTCTCAGGACAGGCTGTGTCTGGTGACTGGGTTGGGTAAGAGACAAATGTGGAGTTAGAAATCCCCACATGTATGTCTCATGTACTTCTCATTTGAGTAAGCCACTAATGGGTTAAACTGGCTTTTGCCTTCACAGAAAAAGCAATAGATTTGGGCAACCCTGAGGCAAACACAAAGACTGTTTTCTGGTTATCTGGGAATAGATACTTTGAAGTTTTTGCAGCCATTGTCTCCTAGGTTCTTGCCTAAAGAGTGAAGAAACAAAGTCAAAGACCCATTTAAGGTTAACTTGTTAAGTACATGAGGAAATAGTTCTCCTACAGCTCTGTCTCTCTGTTATTTTTATGTAGATTTTTTAAGACCTAGAAGTAGAAGAGTATTATGCTGTTTTCTGGGACAGGATATCTGCCACTTAAGTTTAAAGTCAAATAATGAATATTATAAATCACAGATTTAAGTGTGCACATGACTACAAAAGTATATAAGGTAGTGAGAAATAAAGTTAAGGAGTTATTTGCCACAAAAAGAGCTCATAGCCTGTTTCTTGGGCTTCTGAACATTGCAGTGTGGACATACACCTGAGGCAAAGCTATAGGCCCTCGCGTCTCCGGTCACGCAACACACAGCCAATAAATGAAACAGTCAGAATTCCATCCCAGCTTGATGTTTTTGTAGACAAAAATCACATAACTTCTATTCAGTTATGTCCACACACATATGTAGCTTGACTGAAATGAATGGTCATTTTAGTTTAAAAATAGATCATATTACAAAGAAAACTTATCTGAACTGAAGACTAATTGGACCAATAGCTCCAGCCAATCTAGTCAATAACTGAAATGGCTGCACACACCATCTGCAACTTATTCTTAGTCAATAAATCACTTGAGTATTTCCATGTAGAGTCATACTCAGAAATTCCTCTATGTAGAAGACTTTGGGTTCTAATGTATGTCCAGCAATGCATAGATTCTACTGGGAAAGTCAATGTCAGATTATCAGTTGCATAATTACTTGTATGGAAACCACAGGATACTTATCTCTCTCTCTCAACATACACCACTGTGAAAAAAATTTTAATGTATTACTCTTCACATATCAAACTTATCTCTTCCCTTATTTTTCCCTCCTATTCTTTGTCATGTCTCATATTTTGTAACTCACACAGACACACCTGATAAAGGCCCATCAAAACTGCTGAAATTCATCCTTTGTCTACCCAGTTCTCATTACTTGTTAGTGACACATAGAGATAAGTCTATTTGCTCTACCTTTTTAATTCCTCATATTTTACTGTGCACAAAAAGATAAGAAACAAAGGCTCATCAAAGCCATCATTTGGCTACACTTATCTGCTTTGAACTACCTTTGTCTTGTAGTTGAACTACCTTTGTCCATTTTAAGATGGTCCCAGTCCCCATGTAGATCACTAGAATCTCTCATTACATTTGTTCCCTTTTTTTTTCCATCTGTTACTGAGACACAGTGCTACATGCTGATTTTTATTTTGTCTTGCATTTCCATTCAAGAGAACATCTCTGAGCAATCTTCTGGAGGTCTGAATTCAAAAGAAAAGTTGTTTTTCTAATTAAAATATTAAGTGCTGCATTTATGTTTATTACTTATGAAACATTCATTTTTCATATTCATCCTCTTGCAGCTTGAGAGTATTGTTATGAAATGATTATTTCCAATGCCAAGCTATCAACAGGAGTATTTTGAGATAAACAATGTGTTTACAATAGGAACTGTGATGGCATCTTTTGTTTTGGAAGATGTTGGCATTTATATTATTATTCTGCTCAGGAGTGAGCCTGTCTTTCTAAGCCTATTGGAGAATTGCAGTAATTTTCTCAGTGATTGCTCACAGAATTGGCCCTCTCCTCAGAGTCATCACTAGCTGAGGGAAGGTCTTGTAGTTCTTGGGTGACCATCACTACTTTATTCACTCACTTGTCCATTCATTCATTCACTTATTCCTGTGGAACCAATACCAATGCATCTTTAAATGATGTCTAAGAACAGTCCTTGCAACATACTCTCCATTTAACTAAAAAGCATGTATGAATTTTCAGAAAAAAAAAACCAAAACATGGAAAACTAAAACCCTCAGGCAAGGCAGAGCACAGTGGCTCACACCTATAATTCTAGCACTCTGGAAGGCCAAGGTGAGTAGATTGCCTGGTTTAAGAATTTGAGACCAGCCTGAGCAAGAGCTAGATCTCATCTCTAAAAAAAATTAAAAAATAAAAAAGCTGGATGTTGTGGTGGGCATCTGTAGTCCCAGCTACCAGGGAGGCTGAGGCAAAAGAATTTCCTTTAGCCTAAGAGTTTGAGGTTGCTGTGAGCTATGATGCCATGGTACTCTACCAAGGAAAACAAAGATTCTGTTCCAAAAATAAATAAGTAAATAAGTAAATAAATAAATAATACAACCACCAGACAAAACCTAGGAGAACTTTCCATTAATTTCTAGGCCTGAGTGATTTAGATTAAGAAACATAGTGGTAACCTAGAAAGATGTACTCTCATGAAAAAGAAAGCAGACAGATATTTGCCTTTTCTATTTTATTTGATACTTGGAATAAGATGTCCCTAGCTTTAAAACAAAAAACAAAAACTGTGTTATTTTGGAAAATAAAAAAATCTCAGAAATAATGGCCTAAAACTGAGGCAGATGACAATGTGAGGAGACGAGGGTAGCAGTTTGCAAGGAAATAATGGCAATCGCTGGATCCTAAGAGGTGTGTTTTTCATATAGAGTTCCTTAAAAGAGATCCAAGTGGAGCTGGAAATAAAACTGTTGCTTAGAGGAAATACATTCTGACAACAGGAGTTATTTATTCTTGTACTTATTTTTTCCCCTGAATCTCAAGAAACTCAACAATAATTAGAATAGAGGACAATCCTGGCTCAGAATAGCAGTTGCACTTGAGGAGGGCCCATTCGAGCCAGGAAATTGGGCTAGCTATGCATATCAAGTCTCCTCTCAGCTCAAAGGCCTGTGCTTGCAAATGTGTGTGATGAACAGGGCCAAATCAAATACTACAGTATGTTCTTCTGTTATCAAATGGAAAATCAAAACAAAAACTTTAGTAGCCTATGATTATCTGAGTCGTATGACTGCATCACAACTTTACAGCAAATGCTCTACTTTAGATATGCTTTTCGGAATGCTTTATTTTGAAAAGCATTTTTATTTGAATTGGTAATGATGATCAGTCCTTACTCGGCCTTGTGTGGTCTAAGTCTTTGAATACATAAATCAATGTATTATGGAGGTTTAAGATACCTCTGAATATTCACATTGATATTATCTTTCCCTTAATATATAGTATTTTACAATAGACCTCATGTAGATTTTCTTTAACTTTTTCTATTTTTTTCAAATGAAGAAGCTTGGCCAATATGGTACTGGAGGTGCTGGAAGAAGGAGGGATGTGCTTTTCACATGAAGTTTCCCTGGACCCAATCACAGAAAATTGAGAGTTTCACTCTAAGCTGATTCTCTGAGGACAGTTACATTATCGGCTCATGTGCCTTTGTACTTTCAACACATGAGATGTTTGCTTATAAGTTGTTTGAGGGTCTAGTCTAAGTGTTTCTTTAAGAGACAAGAGTGAAAAGATCATTCTGTTTCCACATCGGAAATCACCCTGGTAATGCTTCTTTGGCAATAAAGTAAATTTCGTAAATAAAATTATTTTGTTTTCATTAGAGCCTCTCACAAAATCTGCTTGGTATGATAGCAAGGACATAAACATTGCACAAAATGATCTGGATTTGAATCAAGGCTTTAATAATTACTATCTCTGTGATTTTGAGTCAGTTGCTTAACTTCCCTGAGCCTCCTCAGTAAAACGAGAATAATGATAGAGTGTCCTTGGTTATCAAATAAAATTACCTATATAAATCTGGAGGAACAAATACTTAACCGTTGTTTATCTCTTGTAGACATACATGCATTTGCCCCACCTCCCCACCCCCGCCAGTTTTTTAGCTCAAAGCTTTATGGAGACTAGTTGACAACTATATTAAAAATATTTTGCAAGGGTCTTCTGTTTTCTCTGTTTTGTTCCATAGGCTCTGTAAAAGTAGCCTAGGGGATGGTAGTTCATCACAAAATTGCCAAGTTTTACTTTTTATGGCCATCTTCTGGAGAAGGTGATTTGATTGATATTAAATAGTAGTATCATGGCATCCATGCTTCTGGTGCATTTGTTTGATTGTAAATGTTCCTTGGAGACTGCATTATCAGATTCCTTTTCCAATTAGATGTTTTCACACCTCTAAGTTATAGCCAAAGTCCATTCTCAAGCCTGATCCATTAAAGTTTCTCTTCTGCCACCTTCATTGTTCTTTCTCCATTTTTGCTGGCTAAAATAAGGAAGGCCTCTAGAGAAATCTTGGGAATTACAAATGGAAGATGGAAGAGACACAAGGACCTAAGTCTGCATCACTGAACACTGCTTGGAGGAAAAGGGCCAACCAAGAACACATACTAGGAGAGCAAGAAAGAGGTATCTTTTGTACTAAGCTGCATTACCTGAATTAATACAAATATTTAGCACAATCCTTAGCACATAGTAAGTGTTCCATGATTGTTCGCTTTTCCCATGGGCAAACACAGATGCAACACATGGTTTAAAACCTGGAGAGACTCTGGGAACACTCTCTGAATCCGCCAAACTGTAATCACAGCTTTCTGGTTGAAACCTTGTTTACATGTGTAACTCACCACCACAATCACCCTGGGGACTTTCAAGCAACCTAAAGACGGCCTTATTCAATGCTCCATCTCTACTGCTTTGCTCTTAATGCTCTGAAATGTTTCTTGAATGAAAGAAAGAAAAATATTGGGCAGATCAGACTGAGGCCAGACAAGGAAGTTCAATTAGGGTGGGGGAAGCCAGGACGGGTAAAGAACAATGGTTAAAATCTCAGATTCTTTTCGTCAGAAGCTCACATTTTGATGTTAGAGCTCTACTTCAATTCGTTACTTATGTATGTAAACTGAAGATAACAATAGAATTTATGGGATTAGCTATTGTCATTATTGTTCTTATTGTTTATTATTATCATTAGGAAGGGAATTTGTGGTTATATGAAGCCGCCACAAAAGGTATGCACATTCTTCAAAAGTACCTGGGGTGATAAGAATCTGTCTTTCATCTTCTCCCTGGGAATATCATTTACTTTACAGAAATAATGCTCCTTCAGTCATGCAGGGTGTTAATAAGCAATGACTCACTCATAGCCCCAAATAACTTTTGTTAATGTCACTATGACTCTTATGCATTTAGGAAACATCTTTGCTTTTGAAATTTTGACTTAATCAAACTCATGCCTGGAACATAAAAGAACAACAATTACACACACACAAAAAAAGTGAAATAAGTGAGAGGCAGTTTTTCACTGAATCAGAATTGCAGAAAAATAAAACAGGCATATGTGATATATTCGCTGCTTGCTGCTGAATTAACATCAGCAATGTTCACATAATTTGACATCTAAATAAAGATATTGAAATTGGTAGAAAAAAGGTGATGTTTCAAAGGAGTGAACTCTATGATTAGGCAGCACAAGAGCTATTTAAATATCAACCTTACAAATCATTGAAAAAGCATTTAACACAAAAAACAGGAAGATATTAAAAAAATAAAATGCTTAAAGACAAACTAGGCTGTTTTTAAAGAGTATAAATCCTCAGGGATAATGGCAAAGACAATTCTGTAGATGTTACCTCCGCTTATTATTCTTTCTTTTACTTTTTTCTTAAAAAAAACAAAAACAAGAAAAAGCTACTCAGTCTCAAAGCTCTTATAATCAGAATTGCCACTCAATGTGTATAATTCTACAATGAGAAAGCTTTTTGGCACAAAAAATTACAGATGTCTAGTTAAGGTAAATTGTGTTTTATCAAAGGGTATAGAACTGTGTTTTTCAACCTTTTTTAATCTCACAGCACACTTGAACCTATCGTTAAACTTCTGTGGCACACTTACATTACGTTGATCCAAAACAAAGAGCAAAAAAGAATATCCTTACTGTGCTTCAAACTTCTTTGAAAAATAATTTAGTTAAAGGACTTTAAAAATTTTCACAGGACTCCTAAGATCTTCTCTCAGCATACCAGTGTACTGTGGCATACCGGCTGAAAATCACTGGTACAGAAGATCACGCCATTTCAAGATTGCTGCGTGACAGAGTTGAAAGAGAACTTTAAGCCAAACACTGGTCCATTCAAATCCCACCTCTACAGCACAAGAATCATACATTACTTAGTCTGCCTGAGCCTTAGTTTCCTTATTCATAACAGTGGGATAATACATAACTGATCTGGTACTTACATGTAGAAACATTTATAAGCCTTCTTGTTTTTGCATTCTAAGCTTCAAAAGACATTCTTTGCCCTTTCCCAGGGTCAAACAAGTAAGTTGGTGGCAAGGACAAGATTAAAACCCCAATATCATAAAGGCAAGATCAGTGTTCTCTCTTCATCAAGTTGTCTCTTTATGCCACTGTTTGTCAACTGGATCCCAAACTTTTCCTGATTATTTCTCTAATGAGCTCTTAAACATTGACAGCACCTAATACATCCTGTTCTCTTATGAATTTATTTATTATCAAGTAATTGTAAAGCATCTGCTATGTGTCAGCCACTATTCTAATTACTGGCGATAGACTGGTGATCAGCAGAGACAAGTGCCTGACCTTGAAGAGCCCATAGCCAGTCCAGGGAAAGACGTGAAAGGGCAAATGACAGAAAAGAAACAAATAAATAAGAAATAAATCAGATAGTGATAAGTGCTAGAATTAAAATAGGGTTCTTTGCTAGAAAGTAACCAGGTGGCAGTGCTAGATTGGATTATCAAGGAAGACCTCTCTCAGGAGAAAACATTTAATCTGTGATGTAAACTAAAAAGAAAAGCCAGCCCTGTGAAAGGAATCAGCATGGAATCCGTAGAGCAGAAATGAACTTCATGTGTTCAAGCTACATAAAGAGGTCAAGACAGTTGAAGCAGAGTGGACACAGGGAGGGGGTATCAGATAAAATCAGAGAAGTAGGCAGATATCCCATGTCATAATATGGGATTTCTAAGCCAAGGGAAGGAGTTTGGATTTTATTTCTTGGGTTATAAGAGAACACAGGAGGATCTTAGCTGGAAGGACATACCATAGTCAGATTTAGGAACATATGAGAAAGGGAGAGAAAGTCTCAAGGGCAGGGAGAGGAAGAGGAGATGGTAAATGACATCAACAGATAGAACACAGAAAGAAGCACAGTGCCTAACAATGATCTCTCCTTATGTCAAACTTGAAGACAGTTTTAGATGTTTCAACATAATAAAGAAAAATAACATTAAAAGCCTGCACATAAGTCCAGTTACAAACAAGGACAAATAGGACACATTTTAATGAAGATAAAATTCAGGCAGAGAAGTAGGAGGGGGTTACTTTGGGAAACACAAAACAAAGAAGGCTTTCAACATTTTGTTCTAGAAATCTCCTTGTCCTACATAGCTGCCTCATCGCTCCTCTTTCTTTTTTCTGCCTCTCAGCATACCTGTCTCGCCCCTGCTTACAATGCTGATGAAATGTCCTCTTCTTCTCCGTCCTTGGAACCTTTGTTTAAAGCTTTGTTGCCCATTTTTACGTGGATAAATTTTGCCCTAATTTAGATCCCAAACTGAGCTACAATCATGTTCTAGCTCAGAGACACAAAGGTTCATTCTTGGACCCTTCCAAATTAGTAACTACAAAAACAGTCCTGGTGGGACTGGAGAAATTATAACTGACCAATAATTTTTCTTTTCTTTTCCCTTTTTTTTTTTTTTTTTTTTTTTTGCAGTTTTTGGCCGGGGCCGGGTTTGAACCCACAATGGCCAGTATATGGGGCTGGTGCCCTACTCCTTTGAGGCACAGGTGCTGCCCTGGCCAATAATTTTTAAGCAATGGAGGGAGCATCTAACGTGTAATCACTCAGTGGACCCATACAATAGGCAACATTCTAAGATGGGCCCTAAGATTCCTACTCTCTACATGATTCCTTTCTCTTACCTGTAGATGGGATGCCACTCTGGGTTAGAATTTGTGGAAAAGGTGGAATAATTTTGCTGATATAATCAAGATTCTGAATCAATTGGTTTTGAGTTAATCAAAAGAAAGCTTCTTTTAGGTCAGCCTGGTCTAATCAGTGAACTCTGTAAATGCATATTTAAACCTGGATTGAAAGGAGGAAGATGAAGCAAAAACTGTTTCTATTAGCCTTGAAGTGAAAGAATGCATGTAAGAGGACATATGGCAAGGATCTAGGGAGTGAGATCACACCCAGGCTGACAGCAACCAAGAAAAGGGGGTTCCCAGTTCTATAGACTAAAGGGAATAAAGTCTGCCAATATTCACACAGTCTTGGAAGAGAACTTTGAGATCCAGAAATGAACACAGTCCAGTCAACACCTTGTTTTCACATTAGTGGAACATATAGCAGAGGACTCAGCTCCAATCTCTGCCTGGAACCCTGACCCATGAAGCCCATGAGACAATAAATATTTATTTTTGAAGCTGTTCAGTTTGTGGTAATTTGTTATGCAATAATAGAAAATAATACGATCTGTGGATAACATGAATGACTCTATTTCATCAGTGTTATTCTGTGGTTACCTTCATTTTTTTGTAGCTTTTCCTCCCTTGCCTCCAGCACAATGCTTTTGTTTCTTGGTTAGCATGTCTTACTCTTGTTGGTACAGTCCGTCCCCTTGATGGCCTATTGCAATTATTTTCTAAAAGGATTTTTAAAGTGCCTTAGTCAATTTCCAAAATACCATAAGCTGGGTCCAATAAACAACAGAAATGTATTTCTCACATTTGTGTAGGCTGGAAATTCAAAATCAGGACACCAGCAGACTTAGTGTCTGGTGGAGGTCTGCTTCCTGGCCCATTGCTGTCTTTTTCTCTTTGTCCTCACAAGGTAGAGGGTAGGAGGGATTTCTCTGGAGTCTTGTTTTATAAGGGCACTAATCCCACTCATGACAGCTCTCCCCTCATGACCTCCTACATTACCTCCCAGAGTAGAGATTTTAACAAATGCATTTTGGGGAGACACAAACATTTAAGTCATAGCATGAAGGGTTATAAAGCATTCATTCATTTCCCAAGGGTGTCTTTCCACCTCAATTTTTCTTTCCTTTCATATCCTTCTTTTAAAGTCCTAATTATCCTATTAAGTATGGCTCATGGGTCACTTTCACTATAAAGTCTCATTTTGTTGCAGCTGTGACCACTTACTCCAAGTTCCTTTGGTATTTCCTCTATGTGTCTTTATGTTGTTCTTTGCCTTGTTCTGGATTTATACGTTGGTTATTTCTCAGCCGCAGTTGAGCTGTAGGTTCTTTGACCAACAGGGTCCACGTTCATTCACTAGCACCAAATAAAATCAATACTCAAAATTTGCAAATTTGTTGGTTGCTAAAATGTTTTTGTAACTTAAAAATCAATACTCAATGGAACTTTCATGATCATTCGCAGACATGCAAGTGTGCAAAGTGGCCAAAATTTGCGTTTCCTGACCCGCAGATGCCCAGCTGTGGTAGAGTAAGACAACTCCCTTCTTGTTTCAACTTTCTTGCCTTTTCTTCGGTCTATCCAGTGCATGGTTTCTGAGCTTCATGCTATTCATGGTCAAGTTTGTTGTTGAAATTGGCCTAAGCATTACGCTAAAGTTCTATCTAGTATATCTACACACAGAAGACTGTGGTTGCTTCACAGAGAGTACACATATGTTAGATAATCTTCATTCATTCTTGAGTTAAATGTTGTTGCCATAAATTTAAGGCGAATGAATCAACAATACATACATACCAAATAAACCATCTTTAAACAAAAACATGCATTATATAATGTTAAATGTTGATCCATTGACAAAAATGTTGTGAGCAGAAGCTCAAAGGAACCAAGCTGAAAACACCCTGCACAAATCAATAAAGGCAAGAACTGTGTTAAGAGCCTAAAACCCTGAGAAGGTACAGGACTAACTAATAATAATGATAACAATCAGCCACTGTCCCAGTTTGCTTCTTTTTTTTTTTTTTTTTTTTTTTTGCCGGGACCAGGTTTGAATCTGCCACCTACGGTATATGGGGCCAGTGCCCTACTCCTTGAGCCACAGGCACCACCCACCTGTTTGCTGCTTTAAAATTGCTCCTCTGGAGTCACATAGGTGGCTGTCATAAATATCCTTGTCTTTCTCCATAGATAATATCACTTTTATGAAAGCTGATGGTAGTTCCTGATCTATCTATTGCCCAGTCCCAGCATTGAGTCAGATGGCTGATCCACCCAGACAGACCAATGTCCCATACCAAGGAATTAACTGAACTGGTCCACTCCCTCTACCCCAAAAACTGATTCAGGAAAGAAGACAACTTTTATACCCCTATGGTTCTGCCCCCAATTCAACTGATTATCAAACCCACTTGCCTAGACTTTTGACCCATCTCCTTGCAAGGTGCCAGTGATATAAAACCCTTTCTCTGCTGTAACACCTGCCATCTCAGTGTACTGGCCTCCTCTTGGGCAGTGGGCAAGTGATCTGTTTGCTTAGTAACAAAATCTTGTATTTTCCCTAGGAACAATCATTCAGTATTTGTTATTTTAGCATTTGTGGCTAAAATAACATAACTAGTAGAACATAAGTACTTCAAATAACAAGAATCAACTGCATTTAGTATATTTTTCACTGCTTGTTAATAATTCCCAAATGAGCCCCATTTTTTCATATCATTGCTTCATCTCCCCATCCATTCACCATCTCACTATCCATTACATAATTACTGATTTTGTTGTTTATGCCACACATTGCTTCAAAGGCAAGCAAGAGAGACAGTTTTTTTATTCCCAGAAACTTCACAGCCTGTGGACAGCTGGCCATTAGGCAGCAGGGCCCCCATAGCCTGGGGAACATGCAGGGAATGAACCCCCAACCGCTTCTCCTCCTTTCCCAAAACAACCATATGCTTTTCTTCATGCTCCCTTTGCCAGAAGTCACTGTAGCTCTTTCTTTGTCTAGTTAATTTTTAAGAACTATGCAGAAATCCTTGTGATCTTCCCCTTTTTATGTTAACAAAGCTAAGTAGAAACTATTAACAGAATGATTTGTCTTTATTAAAGTTATTTACATTTTCCAATCATACTGTAGGACCAAGGGTATGTCTTTTGTCTATGCTACTTCCCTGTA
>CAUYON010029326.1:0-52678 GCA_963573935.1 Arctocebus calabarensis | reverse complement strand
GCTGTCTCCCTGTGTCCCCAAAGGGAAGTTTCTGGGCAGATCCCGCCTGGCAGAGATGCCTGAAGTCCTCTCTCCCCAGTCTCACTGTGCCCAGCCGCAAGGAAGCTGTTACTCGTCCGCCATCTTGCTCCGCCCTCCCCTCACCTCTCTTTATCCCTGATGCTTTCTCTCCCCTGAGAAAAATATTTAATCCATTTGTACACTACTGTTTTTTATCATGGCTTTATCCCCATAAACTTGGACTAACATGTCCCTGATCTCACTTCCACTCTTACCAAATTTTAATGAGAAATTTAACATTTATTTGTTGCTCTAGTTCAAGCTCTGACATTCTCGTGACAACACACAAAAATACAAAACAATCATAATGCACACCACTCAGCAAGACACTGCCACAGGTTGACATGAACACAGCTGTGAGACATTGATATACCAAGGTTATGAAACCTTAACATGTTGTGTGTACAGTGCTACCAACATAAGTGTGTGCTGGCAAGTTTGCGAACTTCATTGTTTTGTATTTATCAATTTCCCCAGACACAGCCAATCTCTTAGCCCTACACAGCCCCTGTCCCCTGCCCTTGCACACAGGTCCTGATTCCTTTGTGGCTGGCTTACTTCATTCTAACCTGCTAATAGCATTTTGATGATGAGTGATTGAAGGGAAGGGAGGAACGAAATAATTTTAAAGAATAAAAATTTATTTAAACAAAATAATTTTTAAAAATTAAAAGGGAGGGGCGGCACCTGTTGCTCAGCAAGTAGGGCGCTGGCCCCATATACCGAGGGTGATGGGTTCAAACCTGGCCTCGGCCAAACTGCAAAACAAAAAAATAGCCGGGTGTTGTGGCGGACGCATGTAGTCCCAGCTACCCGGGAGGCTGAGGCAAGAGAATCACCTAAGCCCGGGAGTTGGAGGTTGCTGTGAGCTGTGTGATGCCATGGCACTCTACTGAGGGCAATAAGGTGAGACTCTTTCTCTACAAAAAAAAAAAAAAAAAAAATTAAAAGGGAGAGAAACATGGTAACCATGGTAACAAACAACTGAAAATCTCAACAAGCATGCAGGTCTCCAGGTGGGCTGTGGCTCTGATGGGCTCCTCTGTTTTCTCACTTCACGGCCCAAGCTTGGGGGCAGCCACCGTCTGGGACTATACTAGGGAATAGAGCTCAAGGGACAGATCAAATGCAGTGATTCTTAAAGCCTCTGCTCAAAACCAGCCACTGACCCTTCCCCCACTGCATTGGTCAAAGCAATCCCATAACAAAGGCCAAAGTCTAGAGGGCAGGAGAGGAAAGTGCACTCTGCCCACTATAAAGTACAGCTAAGGAGGGAAGTTGGTAAGACAGTAGCTGAGAACAAGTAATGCATCTACCGCCAAAACAAATGCAACCAACGTAACAGCCACACCTAAGAATAAAGCCGTTAATGGGGGAGGGAGGGAACCTCATACTGAATCAAAAAACTAAACTCAGCTGAACGAGAACCATCTACAACAAAACAATTCAGGAAGGAAGCTTGAAAGGAAAAAAACAGTTATATAAAGAGCAAAAGGAGCATGTTGTTATTATCTGAAAATGAAACTCCAATTTCCTATGCAGAACTCTCTAGTGAAAAGCAATTACTTAATCTAAAAGTCAAAAGGGTCTCCCTCCAACAAACCAAGTCTCAAACTTCAAATCCTTCTATAAAAAATGTTTAGATCCACTCCTAACAGTAACAGAGGCTGGGCACGGTGGCTCACATCTGTAATCCCAGCACTCTGGGAGGCCAAGGAACATAGATTGCCTGAGCTCAGTAGTTCGAGACCAGCCTAAGCAAGATTGAGACTCTGTCTCTACTAAAAATGAAAAACTGAGGCAAGAGAATCGCTTGAGCCCAAGAGTTTGAGGTTGCTGTGAGTCTCATCTATCTCAACAAAATAATAAATAGAGAGTAAATAAAAGAGTTTAGAGGTTGCTGTGAGTCTCATCTGTCTCAATAAATAAATAAATAACTAGTAAATAAAAGAGTTTAGACCCACATCTAACAGTAATAGAAATTACAGACAAGAGAGAGAAAAGACAGAAGTCTATACCATATACAGAGTGTATCTTTTTGTCAATATTTATAAAAATTAACCATATTACACTACAGAGAAAATGTCAATGAATTTCAGCTACTCTGTATGGTTCAGACCATATTCACTAGACACTGCAGAACAACAACAACCAAAAAAACAGATATAAGTAGGTCAATGTCATAGAAAGACCAGGAATGAACCCCATACCTGAGGGATTAGACCATTCTAAATTTCACTGATAAAGGAAAAAAAAATGCAGAATATTCTGGGAACACTACACATATATGCTAAGGCTGGCATTACTAATTAAAGGGAAAAAGATGTTGGAACAATTAGCTGGCCTTCTGGGGGGAAATAAGTAAATTTGTTTCCTTACTACAAATTCCTTATGCTAGATGGATTAGAAATTAAAATACAAACAAGAGAATTCATACTTAGCCATATTTTTTTAATAGTTTAAGGGTGGCTGAAGCTTTTGTTTTGTTTTGTTTCGTTTTTTAACATTAAACCAAAGGCAGAAACTAACAAAACAACATGGGTATATTGCATTCCATTAAAAGTTAAAGTTCTAAGGGAAAAAAAAGAGAATCGCTAAAAGAAATTAAATTCTGAGGGAAATATTACTAAAATTTTAAAACAAAATGATTAACAGCCCTAATATGCTAAAATAAGCACATAAGTCCATATGAAAAATTGAAACACAACTAGGAAAAAATGTGAATAAACACTTTAGAAATGTAGTATTCAAATTGGCAGTAAGTATCTAAAGAGATTTGGGGCCAGGTAAAGTGTGGCTCAGACCTGTAATCCCAGCAGTTTAGGGAGGTTCCCATTTTTGAGTATACATAAATAGCATTTGAATGATTTCATTATGATCTCTGAAACCCCCCATTGGTATGCAGCCTATAAGATGGAGTACGAGAATTATAGTATATCAGTGGTTATGAGATTCTGCTTGAGCTTCAGAGTCAAACTGACCCAGACTGAAACGCTGGCTGCAATCAGCAGATGTGACCTTGAACAGGTACATGAATCTTTTGAATCTCAGTTTTAACATCTGTAGAGTGCTGGGTTGGGGGGAAGGGAGGTGGGAGCTTCCCATTCAAATAAAAGGAAATATTGCACATGAATTAATTTATATAATATCTGACACAATTATTAAGTATGCCCTCCATAGTGGTATTATTTTGACCATGTTAAACCTAACATCATCGTAAACCTAAACTTGGAGTGAAAGTAAATTAAATTTACTTTTAAAGGTATCAAGTGATACTGAGTATCATTTGAGGCCATGTGTTGAAGGCCAATTGGGCAATATAGCAAGACTCTGTCTCTACAAAAAAAAATAAACACTAGCCAGGCATGGTGGTGTGTACTTGGGAGATTAAGGCAGGAGAATTGCCTGAGCACAGGAATTCAAAGTTACAGTGAGCTATAATCAAGCCACTGCACTCCAGCCTGGACGATGGAGTAAGAATATGTCTCTAAAAAATAAATAAATAAAAATAAATAAAGAGATGTTCAGCCTTGAGCTTTCTGCATGTATGAGCACGTGCGCTGGTGCTCAGGGAAATGTCTGGGTAGACAGACACTACAGTGTTAATAAGATTATCTCAGCAGAGTGGTGATATTCAGGGAGAGTTTTCTTCCCTCCCTTTTAAAAGGGCCTTAACTTTTTTAGTCAGCATATATTCATTTTATATTTCTATAGGTAACTGACTCAGCATAATAAAACTATGCAAACGAAATCCAAATGAATTCCTTTCTAGTTTTTTTGTTTTGAAGGCCACTATTGCAGTTACTTACTGATGCGCAAAAGATAGCTGGAAACTGGAGTTGCTTCCAACAGTGGCGATTTGTTATTTCTCTTGATTCTGCAGGTTGACTCGGCTCTGCTTGGAAGCTCTGTTCCGTGTGGTAGAGCTGCGGACACACATGTGGCTCCTGGGACCTGTCTCAGCTGGGAGCTCTTGAGGGTCTCTCCCCATGTGGCTTCTTGTCCTTCCGCTGTCTTTCCTGGGCTTCTTTATAGCCTGGGTCTGGCTTTCATAAGGGAGCATCCCAAGAGGACTTGACCTTGTGCATAAGAGCTTTTTTAGGCCTTTGTTTGCATCATTCTAGATTAATACAAGGGTACAAATAATTAGGTTATAGTGTTTGCATTTGTTAGGTAGAGTCCCTCTTATAGTTGTGTCCCACACCCAGAAAATGTGCCATATACACTTACATTATGCCCATTAAGTGGAAGAATACCCATCCCCCTCCCATCCTTCCCTCCTCTCCCTCCCTAGTTCCCCTCCCCCCAACTTGAATTAAATTGAGTTTAACTCTTTTATGGGCATGTATTAGATATCTACTAGCTTCATATCAGTATTGAGTACATTGGATACTTGCTTTTCCATTCTTGTGATACTTTACTAAGAAGAATGTGTTTCAGCTCCATCCAGGGTAAAACAAAAGATGTAAAGTCGCTATTTTTTTTATCTTTTTTTTTTTTTTGAGACAGAGCCTCAATCTGTCACCCTGGGTAGAGTGCTGTGGCATCACAGCTCACAGCAACCTCCAATTCCTGGGCTCAAGCGAGTCTCCTGCCTCCGCCTCCCAAGTAGCTGGGACTACAGGCGCCCGCCACAACGCCCAGCCATTTTTTGGTTGCAGCCGTCTTTGTTGTTTGGTGGGGCCCGGGCTGGATTCGAACTCACCAGCTCAGGTGTACGTGGCTGGCGCCTTAGCCTTTTGAGCCACAGGCGCCGAGCCAAGTCTCTATCATTTTTATGGCTGAATAGTATTCTGTGGTATACATAAACCACTATTTATTAATCCATTCCTAGGCTGATGGACATTTAGATTGTTTTCTTATCTTGGTGATTATAAATTGAGCTGTGATAAACAATCTACTATAAATGTCCTTATGATAATTTTTCTTTTTTCTGGGTAGATGCCGAGTATTGAGATTGTGGGATCAAATAGAAGGTGTATTTTGAGTTCTTTGAGAATTCTCCATTTTGAGAATACTTAAAATCCATTTTTAGTTCTGCAACAGAAAAATCCCACTAACAGGGATAAATGCTCACTTTACATGAGAAAATTAAAAAACAGGCTATACGGTGATTTCATTTCTATTTTAAAAATAAGATGTACTAAATCACAGTGATTTTGCTCCAGTGATGGAATTATGTGTCATTATATGTTCTTTTGTGGATTTTTTTTTTTGCTTACCTACAATAATATTTAGAAAAGAAATTAGTAGTTTATAAATAACAAAAGTTATTAGTGCTACAGGTAGCAGTCTCAGACAATGAGGCCCCCATAACTGTCAGAAAGGCTGGGATCTCCAGTTTTCTTTTTCAGGAATAAAGCAGGGGCCCCATCAGAAATGTAGAATACTGAGATTGAACAGGGCAGGCACTGAAAGAGACATACTGCATAATGTAATTCACATGTGGAATCTAAAGAAACCGACTCATAGACGTGGAGAATCAGCTGGTGGTTGGGGAGGTGGCAGGGAATAGGGAGCTATTGGTCAAAAGGTACAAAATTTCAGTGAGACAGGAGGAATAAGTTTTAGTGCTCTATTGCACATGATGGGGATGCTTGTTGATGATATATTGCATATTTCAAATTGCTCAGAGTAGATTTTAGCTGTTCTCGTTTCCAAAAATGATGATAAATATGTGAGGTGATGGAGATGTTAATTGACTAGATATAATTATTCCACAATATACACATATAGCAAAACATCACATTGGATCCTATAAACATACACGATTATAATTTGTCAAACAATGTTTTAAATAAATTTTAAAGTAAGAGGAGAGTTACTTATTCAGCACCCAAGCCTTGAGCAGCAACTCAAGCTCAAAAAATATTCATGGGGCAACATCCAGTTCCGGGCATCAGGGAAGATGAAGATGAGCAAGCCAGAAGCTCTGCCTTCACGGAGCCCATGGTTGGCAGAAAGGCACAGTGAACACACAGTGTCAAGTGCGCAATCACAAACGTATGGGCCCTGAAGGAAAAGAGTGCAGGGAAGGGAACCGAGCTGCCCAATTTCCTGGGACATGGGATTTTAGTGCTAAAACCAGAAAATCCTGCCCAAACCAGGGCAAATTGGTCACCCTAAGAAGAATTCTGAGACAACCCTGAATCAGAGATTCAGCCTAAGTAGGATTCTGAAAGATAATTAGACAAATTTGCAAGAGACAGGGGTCCTGGCCTATGGTTTCCTCCCTGTTTAGGTCTTTGTCCAAAAGGCAGTGGATTGTGTGGGAGAACAGAACTGGCTTTGCAAGCAAATCATTTTCTGCTTTGGGCAGGGAAGTGACAAAGCCCTTCCAGAAATGGAAGGAAAGGGAATTATATTCTGACAGAGGCCTCAAATCCTGCCTGCCACAGAGTAAAAGATGAGCCAGGCCTCATCCCTGATGGATAAGCCTGCCAGCCCTTATGGACAATAACTGCAAGGCCACCATCCTGCGAGGCCACCATGCTGCGGGGCCACTGTGCTGCAAGATCACCATGCTACAAGGTCCCATGCTACAAGGCCACCGTGCTACAAGGCCACTGTGCTGCAAGGCCACCCTGATACAAGGTCACCATGCTACAAGGCCACCCTGATACAAGGTCACCATGCTACAAGGCCACCATGCTGCAAGGCCACCATGCTGCAAGGCCACCGTGCTACAAGACCACCCTGATACAAGGTCACCGTGCTGCAAGGCCACCCTGATACAAGGTCACCATGCTACAAGGCCAGTGTGCTGCAAGTTCACCATACTACAAGGTCATTGTGCTAAAAGGCTACCGTGCTGCAAGGCCACCGTGCTACAAGGCCACAATGCTATAAGGCCAGCGTGCTACAAGACCACCATGCTGCAAGGCCACTATGCTGCAAGGCCACCATGCTGCAAGGTCACTGTGCTGCAAGGCCACTATGCTGCAAGGTCACCATGCTGCAAGGCCACCATGCTACAAGGCCACCCTGATACAGGGCCACCATGATGCAAGGCCACCCTGATACAAGGTCGCCATGCTAAAAGGCCACCATGCTACAAGGCCACCGTGCTGTAAAGATCACCAGGCTGCAAGGCCACCCTGATACAAGGTCACCATGCTACAAGGCCACAGTGCTGCAAGGTCACTCTGCTAAAGGTCACCATGCTACAAGGTCATCATGCTGCAAGGCCACTGTGCTACAAGGCCACCCTCATATAAGGTCACCATGCTGCAAGGTCACCATGCTAAAAGGTCACAGTGCTGCAAGGTCACCATGCTACAAGGCGACCATGCTACAAGGCCATTGTGCTATAAGGTCACTGTGCTGTAAGACCACCATGCTACAAGGCCACCCTGATAAAAGGCCACTGTGCTACAAGGCCACTGTGCTGCAAGGTCACCATGCTACAAGGCCACTGTGCTGTAAGGTCACCATGCTGCAAGGCCACCATGCTGTAAGGCCACCATGATACAAGGCCACCGTGATACAAGGCCACTGTGATACAAGGTCACCCTGCTATAAGGCCACCATGCTGCAAGGTCACCCTGCTACAAGGCCACTGTGCTGCAAGGTCACCATGCTGCAAGGCCACTGTCTTGCAAGGTCAACATGCTACAAGGCCACCATGCTGCAAAACCACCATGATATAAGGCCATTGTGAAACAAGGCCACTGTGCTGCAGGTCACCCTGCTACAAGGCCTCCATGCTGCGAGGCCACCGTGCTGCGAGGCCATGCATGCTGTGAAGATTTGCTTACACACTGTCAAACTGCAGGGAGCATCGTTCACTTAGCAGGCGGCTGTCTCTGTTAGGCGTCAGGTAGGATGCCCATCGGGTCCTGTAGGACACAGAGGGCTTCTTGGCTGCTTATCCTGGGGGAGTTTGCTAGAAGAGCCCCATAAGACAGGACAATGGTCTCTGAGTAATCTATTCATCTTTGCCCAAGGTAGGGTCCTCTCTTTACAGGACTAATAAAAACAAATCAAGTTCCTCCATTCTACACGTCTCTGCCTCTGGAGGAGAAAAGAGCAGAGTGACGGGGCAATAGGCATGACTGCTTCAAGGCTGAGCAAATACCAGGGAGGGAAACAAGCAAGGGTGCAACTGGCTCGGTCTGTGTCTGGGAGCACAGTCTGGGTGAAGACCCAGTGACAGGAAGGGGGTTACAGGGCCTCCGAGAGAGTTACAAGGGAGCCTGTTCTACAAAAAGAGGGGAGGGAAAGACAGCTGGCCACAGGTTGTGAGGGCTCGGATGAGCTCACAGAACTCCATAACATCTTCTTGTCGCCAGCCCTGCCACAGGTGCTCGTGTGCACAGTGGTTCGTATCCCTGACATCTAAAGAGGCCAGCTGACCATTACGCCCCGACCCGGGGTTACAGAAAGAGTAAACTGAGTTCCTCCCTTTCTATTTCCCAAAGGGCAAGTTCAGTGATGTCAATAACCTCCTTGCAAAGTCATCTCTCACCCCAGCGTAACTGCCATGCTAACATTTACCAAACTCATGGTGAGCTTGCTATTTTATGAAAGGGAGCTCTAGCATTTCCACACCTTCCTCTGGAACCATCTCCCTGTGATCAGAGAGGACAGTGATGTCCCCTCACCTCTGAGTGGGCAGTGTCATTCCCTGTGAAACCTGGGAGACGATAAGCCAGACTTCTAGCACAGGGAAGGCTTCCCTGGGATATGTTCCCAAGGCCACAGTAGTAGGTTCCCCTGGAATATGTCCCCAAAGCCACAATAGTGTCCCTATGAAATCGAGCAAAGATTTGCTTACACATTGTTGAACAGCGGTCAAGAGCAGTACTCCCTGAGGTATACTTAGAGACTTCTTTAAAATATACTGCAGCCACCTGCCATACCGAGTGGCTCCAGCACAGCCTGCCTGCGTCCTAAACACCCGCTGTCAGCCAATCCCTGAATGTGCCACTTTCCTTCTGAAATATCCTCTGATCAGGGCTTTGCAAGGTGGGCTCTGTGGAATACTAGTCCCCTAAGGTGTCCCAACCAAAAAAGGGATTCTGTGGTCACATATGTTTGGGCAAACACCGCACTGGAGCCCACTGCCCTGGAGGCCTGAGAAGCCCCCATCGGAGGCGGAGGCAGCAGCACGGCCTGCCTCTCATGGGAAGCAGGTAGCAGTAAGACATTTTTACATGAGGCAGCGTAAGTTTCCGTGTACATTTCCTGAAAATACGCCCAGGAAGGGTCCAGCAAGAAAGAGCATCCAACTCAGAAGATGGGGGGCTTTAACCACTGGAAGGGCAGAGATGTGGGTGGGGTGAGGAGAATATATGCAGGAAGGTGAGGTCCCCAGAGGTCAGTAGCACAGGAGCCCTAGGCTGAAGGTCGGGGAGAAGACCGCCCTGGCAGGCAGTGAGGGCTGGAGCCACGGGCAAGGCTGCCATGGGAGGTGGGCTGTGGAGGGACAAGACTCTTCCAGCCGCACAACTCTGCGGAGAGAGGGGCAGGTGGGAAGTGTGCTACTCTCTCTCCTCCACACGGGGACTTGGAGGAGAGGGGGCTGCAAATGGAGACATCTGTGGGGGCAGGGGAGGGACACTCTTGGGCCAGATCAAAGGCCTAGACATAGCAGGTTCTCAGCTGGGACAGCCAGCGTAGAATAACCAGCGGGGAGCTCCTGCATCAACGGCAGAGACGGCGCAGGAAAAGCTTGCCCTTTCCCCGTGAGATGTGTCTCGCTGTTTAACAGTTATGTTTGCTTTCTAACGTTCTACTAAGGATAAGGTGGACGGGGGACACCTACCCCTAAGTGTCCTAAGTGAGGAAAGAATGTTGAGTTTTCATCACTGGCCCACAATTTCTGCCCTGGGAAAAGCAGTCAGAAGGATTAAGACCGTGTCTCCCCATCTAGAATGGTTGCCCTTTCTGTGCTGGCAGGGATAGGCTGCAGGCACAGCCATCTCTCTGTCTTCCTCCCCAGTAACAGAGTGAACTGCCACCGTTCTGGGCCCTGAACACGTCTGAGAGCCAAAGGTTTTCACCTTCAGGCAGAGGCAAGTAATACCCAGGCAGTATTTACCATGGCATTGTGGCAGGAAATGCAAAGACAAACTCTGATGTCCTGAAATTTCCATTTCAGTGTAATGAAAAGGAGATCAAAGGAGGGCCTGACCCAGAAAGAAGAGGTGTCTCTCATTCTGATGAACTGTACCATACTGCTTCTTGAAGATCTATATTGTACATTACTGAAAGCTCCAAGTAGTTCTCCAGAAAGAAACCCTTTTAAACTTAATCCAGAGTTTCCCATACTTGTATGAAAATAGAATCTAAATTTTTTTTTATCCAGCTACCCTTTGGAAAGCACTATGGTCTTCTGTAGGCTGTATTTCTATGGTCTATGTTTAGTAAAAGACTTAGCTTAGCTGTGCAATAATTCTTTCAGACAGCAGAAGAGTAGGCCTAACTGGGTCATGTTCAATGCAGGAGGGAAAAATCAAAATCTCGAGGAAGGTCAGGGTCATCCTAAATGACCCCAAATCATACTGATGCCCACGTGGGTGATGTGTAAGCAATCTTCTGCACGTCCCTGAAGAACATCTTATCCCATGTAAACGTGTCTTATCTCAGGAGCTCATTCTGATAGTGCTTAAGCCCAGTATTATGGCAGGATCCAAGAAGCACTAACCCAACTTCATCTTCATACTGAAAAAGACGAAGGCTGACCTCACGTGGGTTAAAGAGAAGCACCTGTCCAGGCGCAACAATCATTATGGTCCCACACAGGGTCATCGTTTTCCCAGAGCTCTTTCACCCGCCTAACTGTTGACATTCATCCTCCTGGGAAACCAAACTCAAAGTCCTCTCCCTCTTCTCTGTTCATGTTTTATTGCCCTGTAACCACAATGTTTCTGTTTTCACAAAGCACTTCCCATCCCTCCATCACGTTCTACCACTTTTATGATCTGCTCTTTGTCCTCCAAGTCCTCTATGCAGCCAGGGTCACTTCCTAAAGCACAGTTAAGGCCGAGCATAACTGCCTGACTCCAAAATGCCCACAGCCGCCTTTGCACGGATATACTTGCACAGGTATACTTGCACGGATATACTTGCACAGCGTTACCTGCCTCCGTTCCCTGTGCTAGCAGAGCTTTCTCAACACATCACCAAGACACATGCCTCCTCTGCATTCACTTTGACTACACTCTTCACCACAAATACACCTGCCCTGTTTCTTATGTGCCTCGATGATGTTATTCATGTAACACACAGCTTTCTAAAAACTTTTAAGAACTCACAAGTAGAAAAGTATCATTATCTCTACCTGTGGAAATCTTGCCGACATCAAAACCAAAGCCCTTCTCTCCGATGCTGTGTGTTCTCACACTCCTGCTAGCCCCCTTTTGCCAAAAGTCGTTTCTCCCTCTTTTGACCTCCATGGAAGGTTTCGACACGATCTGCCTCGTTGCCTTCCTGTCGTAACTCCTCCTATTTGAACATCAGCCCCATGAGGGTCACAGCAGTGCCTGACTCACCATCACGACCTCGTGTGTCCTCGCTTAGCGCTCTGCTCTGCAAATGTTTACTGTTTAGTGATCGGATAGATAAACAGTCACAGTTAGAACCCACACCCGCTTAGCAAACTGGAAGTAAATGGAGAATATGGACTGTCAATGGGAGGCATTGCTCCAGCTGCTGCTACAACACTGTTAATTACACAATACTTTTATTGAGCCATTTGGTGGTAATTCTTGCCGTCATTCCTCCTTAATAAGATCCATTGTGCACCATAAAATAGTAACTGGGACGCAGTTTGTATTCCACACGCATCACATTTCTTTCTAGCAGGTTCTTCCATATCCATAATCTCATCATTATTACTATTACCCTCAGAAGACAGTTGACTTGCATTAATCAGGCCTGCTGCCATTCCCTGGCCAGATTTTCTGCAGTTTTATTGTGCTTTTGGACATTTTAATTAACTTGAAAAATTAATTTTAAAATCTTACCTTATTAATGCTCTGCTCCCTTGGAAATCCCTTCCTCTTGTTTATTATCACTGACCATTGGAAGATGAGGTCATGAATGATTAAAGTTCCAGACAACTTCCACGCCCGCTTACCGGGACTCCTTGCTACTTTTAAATGGAATGCAAATAATCTTCCAAACTCTTAGTTGGGGGGGGGGGCGGTTTTGTTGCTTAGGGAGTAAAAAGACTTATAATCTCAATTATGCCATAATATTTACTCCTCAACTACCGTTCTCTACTGAAGATCAACAATGTTAGTGTATTAATGCCATCTACAGAGGTATGTTTTGTTTTACCCAGTTGACAAACTGAAATACAGAAGGTACCAGTTTTGGTGACTCAAAAACATTGACACACAGCCAAGCAAGCAAGACTCATCCGATAAAACTAACTTCTTTCTTTCTTTCTTTATTTCTGCAGTTTTTGGCCGGGGCTGGGTTTGAATCCGCCACCTCCAGTATATGGGGCTGGTGCCCTACTCCTTTGAGCCACAGGCACCACCCTAAAACTAACTTCTTGATCCTTAATGCTCTATCTAGGACCCTGGGAAATACAATGGGAGGGTCGTTGTGAGTTATTCATTTTCCAAACGAGAAATGGAGAAATCTCACAGGCTAACTCCAATTGACGGGTAATGCCTTTCTGACCACTAATAACGAGTCTGTGAGGCTGTTTTGGAATTTGCCAGAAAGAGCGTCTTTATCAGGGAGAGCAACCTGCCATGTGTGTCAAGTTGGTGAAGGACACCACTACATCTGCCTCCCTTGATATAAAAACTCAGTGGCTCTTTGGTATAATTTACAACAGCTATTCTCAATTTCTGTTTATGTAAATCTCTTCTAAACTTTATTAAAAGGGCAGATTCATTAATTCCTCATATATTGTCTCTATTGCTATAGAAAATAAATGACAAAAAGTTAGCGCGGATTCAGTAACTGCTTTATAGGAATCCCTATTTATGGGTATCACCTACTTCTCCATTTAGAGCACACAGTCCAGACGTGTGCAGGGTATACAGACGGTGCTCAGTGTGCCCATGCATCTGTGTGCTCCTTGCCTTCACTCTGTCACCTGCCCCTACCCATTCCTATCCCTCTGTTCAAAGAGAGAAAGCCACTAATTTGAGTCTTCCAACTCAAGAAATGACTATTCAAACCCGAACTCCGGCATGGATGTCTGACTGTGAACATTTTTAAGAAAGGGCTTATTTTTGCTATGAGTCTATTTAAAATGCCTGCAATTTTATAGAATAATAGAAAGATAGAGAACTACTCTATCTTGCCACCAGTCTGAGCTATTAATACATTAGCAAGCTGCCTAGGGAACCTGTTGATTGTAAGGAACAGCCACCCAACAAAGCTAGTTTATTGCAAGGATATTTTAAGGACACAGAGGAATATGGTGGGACCCTTTTGCAAAGAGTACAGTTTTCCTGTTAGGTCATTTACTAGGTGGTGTTCTTAAGTAAGAACCATCTCACAGCCTTGGTTTCTTTACTTATAAAATGGAAATGACATGAGTGTCTAGATCATAAGGTTACCGAGACTATTAAATGCACATCAAGAAAATAAACCTAGTTCTTAAAACATGGTAAGTACTTAATAAATGTCAGCCAGTAACAGCAGTACCAATAGCAATAGAGGTCCTACAGAGGCATAGCTGAGCCCCGGGGGAACTGTATGAGCTCAAATCTTCAAATCTCCCAGTCTGTCTTTGAGGGCAGGCATTTTGGTTGAGTCGGTTCCCTAAGTCCTCATTCAATGATGGTCACTTGTCAGGGCTTCAATGCATCAGTATCTGTGGGATGTGTGGGTTGCCATGGCACCCACTCTGGGTACATGATCCTCCCTGCAGCAGGGAGGCTCTTTGCAGGAGAGAAGTGAGCTCCTGCGGACAGGCCCAGGCACACACGTGGGAGGAAACCTCCCCCCCATCCTTTACTGCTCTCTTTTGATAATTTGTCCAAAGAAAACTTTCCTTATGATCCTAAATGCTTAATTGTTTCATTTCCAAATTTATACCCAGACTTTTTTCTGCTTTCTTGGATGAGTTAATATAATCCTTCAACCATCACTTGGTATTTTATTCATGATTTACTGGAAATGGATTCAGGCCTCTCAAAGCCCCTCCCTCACCAAGCCAACTCACCTTCCTCCTCTAGGCTTAGTCTCAAGCACTCTTCGGGGATAAGGACTTTATGCTCATGACTCATTAACTTTTTTCTAAGTATGAAAGATTTTTTAAGGAAGAAACGAATAGGTGGTAATGCCTTATTAACTTTTAAGAGGGGACACAAGAATGTTGAAATCTGGTTCAATATGAGGAAAATCAGCCATCAGTTCAATATTCAATGCTACCCATCATGTTTATACACCGACTTCATCTTTGTTTTCAGATTCAATGAATGGAGGAAAGGGAGAATTTTGATAGAAATCAAAAGCTGTCTCCACGGCTAGCAGCCCTATGCTGTTTTTTTTGTTTGTTTGTTTTGTTTTAATTTTTTGTTGGGGATTCATTGAGGGTACAAAGAACTAAAGAACCATTGAGAGTACAATGAACCAATTGATTGCATTTGTTAGGTAAAGTCCCTCTTATAATTGTGTCAACTATATACAACCGTCCCCAAAAGGTGTGTCACACACCATGACCCCCCATCCCTTCCCTCCTTTCCTCTTTCTGCTCTCCCCTTCCCCCACCTCCCACCATGTACTAAATCCTTAATTGTCCTCATATCAGAATTGAATACCTAGGATTCTTGTTTCTCCATTCTTGTGATGCTTTACTAAGAATAATGTGTTCCACATTCCATCCAGGTTAATCCAAAAGATGTAAAGTCTCCATCATTTTTAATGGCTGAATAGTTTTCCATGGTATACATATACCACAGCTTGTTAATCCATTCTTGGGTTGGTGGGCATTTAGGCTGATACCACATTTTGACAACTGTAAATTGAGCTGTAATAAGCAGTCTAGTGCGAGTGTCCTTATGCTAAAAGAATTTTTTTTCTCCTGGGTAAATGCCCAATAATGGGATTGCAAGATCAAATGGGAGGTCTAGCTTGAGTTCTTCAGGGGTTCTCCATACTTTCTTCCAGAAAGGTTGTATTAGTTTGCAGTTCCAGCAGCAGTGTAAAAGTGTTCCCTTCTCTCCACATCCATGCCAGCATCTGCAGTTTTGAGATTTTTTTGATGTGGGTCATTCTCACTGGAGTTAGATAATATCTCAGGGTGATTTTAATTTAATACTTAGGGAAGATGAGCATTTTTTCATATACTTATTAGCCATTTGTCTGTCTTCTATAGAAAGGTTCTATTCATCTCTTTTGCCCAGTGATACAGGTATTGTTGGCTCTTTTTATGTTGGTTAATTTGAGTTCTCTGTAGATCCTAGTTATCAAGATTTTGTCTGATTCAAAATATGCAAACAAATATCCTTTCCCATTGTGTAGGTTGTCTATTTGCTTTGGTTGTTTCCTTAGCTATACAGAAGTTTTTCAGTTTAATTAAGTCCCATTAGTTTATTTTTGTTGTGGTTGCAATTGCCATGGAAGTTGTCTTCATAAAGTCTTTCCCCAAGCCTATATCTTCAAGTGCTTTTCCCATGCTTTCTTTGAGAATTTTTTACCATTTCATGCCTTAAATTTAGGTTTTTTATCCATCCTGAATCAATTTTTGTGAGTGGAGAAAGGTGTGGGTTCAGTTTCAGTCTTTCAATGTGGATATCCAGTTCTCCCAGCACCATTTATCGAATAGGAAGTCTTCCCCACCTCCCTATGTTTGTTCTTGTTTGGTTTATCAAAGATTAGGTAGCTGTTAAGATGTTAATTTCATCTCCTGGTTTTCTATTTGGTTCTGGATGTCTATGTTTCTATTTTTGTGCCAATACCATGCTATTTTGATCACTATGGCCTAAAGTATAGCCTAAAGTCTGGTAGGCTGATGCCCCCAGCTTTATTTTTATTTTTTTTGAATAATTTTATTAAATAATAATTGTGTATTTTTATTACTAATAATTGCCTTAGCTATACTGAGTTTTTTCTGGTCCCATACCTAATTAAGAACTATTTTTTCCATATCTTAAAAGTAGCCCTGTGCATTTCTAAAGGTCCTAATAGCCTTTGTCTTCAGATGCTAAGTGTATAAGAACTGGTATTATTTATTGGGATATGAAAAGGATAGTGGGGGCACTTAGAAAATTAAGGAACCTCATCTAGAAACTTTCATAAAGACAAAGTCACTTTTTAGTCAAATCAACTATGGTAGATTGAATGTTTGTGTTCCCCCCAAAATTCATGTGTTGAATCTTAATGTTCAAAGTGATGGTATTTGGTGATCTTGGGCATTTGGGAGGTGACTAGGTCAGGAGGGTGGTGCCCTTACAAATGGGATTAGTGCCCATATAAAAGAGACCCCAAAGACCTTCCTCATCTTTCTACCATGGGAGAACACAATGATAAATCAGGTATCTAGAAACAAGGAAACCAGCCCTCAGGTATTTAGAAACTGAGTCAACCAGTGTCTGAAACTTGGACCTTCCAGCCTCCAAAACTGTGAGAAATAAATTTTTGTTGCTCGCACACCACCAAGCCTAAGATATTCCCTTAAAGCTGCCCAAATGGGCTAAGGCCATAAATATTTTTAAGTACATAATTGGGGGACTGAGAACAAGCAGGAAGAGAGAAGAAACTAATGCCTGGAAGCATATCCTTCTCAAAGAACTCCACAGGTGGTGGAGGCAGTGACCTGTAGCTAAGACTGTGGCTGACACCCAGCTAAGTGGGCCAGACTCAGTGCTGAAGGGTTTTGGACTTAATTCAGGTAGCAAATTGGTCCTATCTGTGTGAGTGTACTGGTGGAATATCTGGAGTCAGTCACTCTCTCTTCTGCATCCTGTGTGACCTTGAGTCACATTACCTAACCTCTGTCCTGGTAATGGGGCTTCCCCATCTGTAATAAAGAGTTGTAAGGAGGGCAGCGCCTGTGGCTCAAAGGAGTAGAGCACTGGCCCCATATACCGGAGGTGGTGGGTTCAAACCCAGCCCCTGGCCAAAAACTGCAAAAAAAAAAGAGTTGTGAGGATAAAAGGCAATAATGTATTATATCTGAAATGGTTAGTGCATGCACAGCACATAAGAATTCCACATACATTGCTTTTTATGCTATTATTATTATTATTATTATTACCACCAGTAGGTCCAGAAGGTATCTGTCACACCCAGAAGACACTTGGTAAATACTGAAGGAATGTGTGAACAAATGAACAAACAAAGGAAAGAGCAGACGATAGGAGAATTGTCACACGGCAGTGGATGATTAACTGTGGATTCAGCAGGTGCTGGGGTGAGTCATTGTCTTTCAGCCTCATCTCACTTTGAAAATAGGTGTTCATTTTCAATCAGTCTCAATATTATCATTTGCAGATTTTTCTAATTTGTTTCTGGAATAAAACTCCTTTTAGTGGCCAAAGTATTACAAATGCTAATGCTTAACAAAGAAATAGCTACTAAGAAATGGAAAGCAGCACTAATTAATTCTCATTGTAGGGAGACGTGTTTAAAATTCTAATTGGATTTGTTGAAGGCTGCGAACTCAGTCTTTGCATCCACCCAGAGAAGATAGCTCTTAAGGGGTACCTGTCCCCTTTACATGTCTGTGGAGATCGTCTCAGACACAAGAAGAAAGAGGTTGTCCATTTCACAGCAGGTCTGGTGTGGGAGGAGCTGTTTGAAAGGGAGACTGTTTCGAACCACTAGGAACTCAGAGTGAATAAACAGATGTGGGGGAAAGGTAATCAACACCTGCATTCTAGGAGGAACCAAAGATCAAGCTGGTGGAAAAAATCAGACAATGATAAAAATGACCCAGGACAACCAACAGATGGAAGAATCATAGATATTCCAATCTTGACCCAGAAGAGAAGTTAAGTCAGCAGCAAGGAATTAACTGGGGTGTGTGTGTCTGTGTGTGTGTGCGTGTGTGTCAGGGGTTCTAAACACTTCTCCCATGTATTTTGCAGATTAGAAGTATACATAGAAAATGTATATCAAATGAAGCAAATGAAGCAAAACCACGCATGTGCTGTCTAAGGAAAAACACCCTAAGGTTTCATAGGACACACTTGGGATTTTAGCCTCACATCATTTCTCAGACCTGGATTTCCTTATTGAGCTAATCACTTCACTCTCCCAATCAAGCCTACCCTAGGAGACAGCTTCACACTTTTGATCGGATCAGGTCAGAGTATGTTTTCCCATTTTCCACCTAACTACAGTCTTGAACTTTAATTCTGCCAAGACCATCTTTCAGGACAAAATGCATGGCATTAATCCGTTCCTGTGTTGATGGGCATTTAGGCTGTTTCCACATCTTGGTGACTGTAATTGAGCTGCAATAAACAATCCAGTGCAAATGTCTTTATGATAAAATTTTTGTTTTTCTCCTGGGTAGATGTCTAGTAGTGGGATTGCAGGGTCAAATGGGAGATCTAATTTGAGTTCTTTGAGGATTTTCCATAATTTTTTCCAAAGAGGCTGTTTTAGTTTGCAGTCCCACAAAGTGTAAAGGTGTTCCCCTCTCTCTGCATCTGTGCCAGCATCTGAGACTTTGGAACTTTGTGACATGGGCTAATCTCACTGGGGTTAGGTGATATATCAGGATGGTTTTGATTTGCATTTCTCTGATGATTAGGGATGATGAGCATTTGTTCATACGTTTGTTAGCCATTCATCTATCTTCTGCAGAGAAGCTTCTGGTGATAGATGAGATTGTTTGCTCTGTTTTGCTTGAATACTTTGAGTTCTCCATAGATCCTACTTATCAAGCCTTTGTCTGATTCATAATATGCAAATATCTTTTCCCATTCTGAAGGTTGTCTGTTTGCTTTTATTGTTGTGTCCTTAACTGTGCAAAAACTTTTCAATTTAATTAAGTCCCATTTGTTTCTATTTCTTCCCAGCCAAGAGCATGGTATTCTCTTCCATTTGTTAATTTCTTCTAGTATTTCTTTTCTCAGGGTTGCATAATTCTCTTTGTAGAGGTCCTTCACCTTTGTTAGGTATATTCCTAGGCATTTCATTTTCTTTGAAGGTACTGTGAAGGTAATTGTGTCTTTGATTGGTAAATTGTGGTATATGTACACCATGGAATACTATTCAGCCATTAAAAAAGATGGTGACTTTACAACTTTTGTATTAATCTGGGTGGAGTTGAAACACATTCTTCTCAGTAAAGTATCACAAGAATCAACAAACAAATATTCCATGTTTGCAATGCTAATATGAAGCCAGTAAATAATCTAATTCATACCTACAGAGGAGAAAAACTCATTTCAATTCAAGTTGAGGGGAGTGGGAAAAAGAAGGGGGGAGTGGAGGAGTTTGGGGAGCTCCCACTGAATGGGCACAATGTAGGGGCATATGGCACACTTTTTTGGTGCAGAACACAACTACAAAACGGACTGTACCTAATAAATTCAAATATTGTGACTTGGTTGTTTGTAACCTCGCATTAACCTGAAATTAAAGAGAAATGCATGATGTGTTTAAGAAATGGCACTTATGCCAGAATGCTGTGAGTGCAGAGTGCCCTGAAAGGGAAAGCAGGGAGGTCGCCCTGGTGGTGGCTGCCCCTGAAGCCATGCTAAGGAGTTGAATGAAACCCACGGGAAATAGGCATAGTGGACGCTTGTTCTCTGTGGCCCTGAACAACCTCTATTCTACATACTCCTTTCTAGAAGTAACTTTGTGAGTCTATGGCCTATATGTGAAATGTTGTTTAAGGTTTGTGTTTTATTTTTAAGGTGGTACTTAATTTCAAAAATAGCCAGTTGCCATTGTTACCTTGTATTATTAAATACTTTATTATAATGCTGTCCTTGGTCCACATCTTGCTTCCCATGAAGGACACATTTTTAATTTATGTCATAATTGCTCATACCATTGATTCTTTATTTTATTGCCTCCCCCATTTTGAGAAGAAAGTGTTTGTTTCTATAAAATTTCACTCAGCTGCCCTCTCACCACCCAGATTATCCTCTGCCTGATTGCCAGCACTTCCCCTGATCTCCACTGCATAGCTGCAAGCACATTTCTTTTTATTTTATGTTATTTATTTTTCCAAACACATTTCTTAATGGCTAATGAAGTCTGCGTATCATTGGGTAGTGAATGAATTTCTAATGTGTTGATTTAGAAGTCTTTCTTGAGTTACTCTTAGGTGCCAAACTATTATTTTTGTGCTGAGGATACAGTGATGAATAGGTCAGAAATGTGTCTACATTCAAATTTACATGCCAGCCAGAAGATCTCTACTGTCTCACAATTGTCTTTCTCCTAGGCCCACAGGCCCTCTCTTGTTCTCCTGAGTGAAGTAGGGTGGCTGCCCAGAACTCTGAACTTCCAAGGTCTCCTATGAGATTGATTGAGAGATTTCTGAGGTTCATTGTTCAGTATTTCGAGAGGCAGAATCTGATAGGCTTCCTGTGAGTAGGGTCTACCTCTGCCCATTCAGATTAGGGGAACAGGCCATCCACCAAACAGAAAGCCCACTCTTCAAGCCAGAACTGCAGGGAACTTCCAGAGACTAGAGAACAGGTTGGCCGCCAACCACAAGCAGGCCTGCTAATCTGAATGTCCCCTCTGCAGACACGACACTTCCAGGCAGCGTTCCCTTGTGGGGGCAGTTTTGTGAAAACTAAAGAACTAATAAAGAAAAAGAAACCCATTAACACAATTTGATTCTAACTACATTGTTGCTGATTGTGGTTTAATCCTGGATGAACTGTTATTCTTTAGTTAACTGAGAAGAAGAGACATAATAATTTTGAGTAAATGAGGAGATGGACCATAATTCAGATTATTGTCTGATTAAAGTCTCTAGGCCTGAAGGTAAGTGATAGTACCAGGAAAAAAGAGTGCATTTCAAAAAGTAACTCAGTCTATCATATATGTAATATATGCAATCAAGATAGAATTGGGGTTTTCATACATCTTAAGATCTAGATTCTATGGCCCCAGATCCCATTTCATGCTTAGAAGAACTCCAATGTCCACCCAGGATTCCTGTGGGCTCTCAGCCACCTTTGCCTCCAAGCTCTGCTTCCACTCACTACTTCAGTTTATGGATCCACCCACCACCTGCTGCCATTACCCCTTCCTTTCACACTGCATTAAAATCAAAGTCAAATAATTATGTGCTATGACAGAAAAAGAAAGGCTAAAAAAGGGTTTGTAGAACTGGATTAAGTAAGGCACCCTTCACTGAAATAGCTCTTTTTTGGTGCTGGATAGTGAAAGCAAGAATATTTACTAACTAAATTCTGTTCGCCACTCATGCCTGAGACATGTGTCCAAACTCTTCATCAATGAGTCAATATGACATTCTTCTTTAAATATTTAAACTATATTCTTAACAAAATAAGAATGGAGCTCTTGTTAAAGTCATCCTGTCGACGTTCACAGATCTGCTCTTTCTGCTTTAAGTAGTCACCTTCCTGATTCGAGTAATTCACGTTTGAACAAAGCCCCAATTTTATAGTGCTGAGTCATGTGCTCCATTATTCAAGACCAAAAAATGCAGTATTGCTTATATATATTAAGTGTGTACAATCACTTTGACTACTCTCTATTTAAATGTTTATGTTTAATTTCTAAAGCAATGGAATAAAAAAGAAATATATTTTCTATTATCCCTAAATAATATTTTTGTATTTCTCTATTTTCATAATCAGTAAATAATATCATATTACTTCATTTATCTCTTCTACATGGCATATCTTAATATGAATCTGTAAGTAAAGTAACAATCGGTGGCATATTTCTATGACAAAGGCAAAATCTAGAAAAATAAAATGTTTTCTTTTGCTCTTTCAGAAATGCATATTTACCACAAAATCTGTATGATTGAATAATAGCAAATAAAATTTAATAAAGCATTTAAAAAAATAAAATAAAATAAACTCAGAGATAGGCTCTGCCTCTTTCTGTCTTCCCATCACATCAGAAACAACTTATGCAAGGAATAATAGCACGGTGAAGACACAGGGACACAGGATGGTGTCCCCACACCAGGCCCCTGGAATCCCGTGGACCTCCGTGAGCTTCAACATGGATATCTCATATATGGCATCATTCACACTGAATAATCCAGATCTGGGGGGAAAGATGTCAGGCTATTGTGTGGTTCCTGCCATGGGACCAGATGACACCCCTGTGGTTGGGTATGTGACCCCACGTGCATGGACTGAGCACTCATGCATGGGGGCGATCACTTTAGGAAGAGGTCAACCAACATGGAGCCAACAAACAGAGAGAAGTAAGCCTTATGCAGGGAAGGAGGAAACACTCGTTTCTCTAAATATGGGTGATCTATTTGGATGGATAATAATGGGTGGGAAGGTAGAAATCATCAGGGAGCTGAAGATAAGTTGTCTTTATCACACAGGAGGTCAACAGGGAGCTGATCCTACAAGGGGTCTGGGTGTGGCTACTGTGGTAATTACTCTCTCCTGAGCATCCTTTCAGTATCATCAGGACTCTACGTTCATGATAGAGCTCAAATCAAACTAGCTTAAAGCAGAAATATAACTTATTGGCTCATAGGATTCCAGCACGGGCTGAACAAACAACTGGGAAAGATAGGCGTGAAGATGGATCCGAACGCCTCCAAGACTGTCCCTCTTCATCACCACTTTCATCTGAGAGGTGATGTTATTTATTCTCCCTCACCACTTACTTCTTCGTGTAGTAGAAAACCACCATCAGGTCTTGAATTGTACGTTTTACAACACTGCTTGCAAAGAGACCGCCAGGACCTTTCTCTCAGCCCAAAGAAGAGCTCTTACTGGCCCAGTTTGGACCAGCCCAGCCCATATAGTCACCCACTGTGGTCCCCATAGCACTTACCATGAGTTCATTGTACTTTCCCAGGATGCCTATTATCTTGTTAACTAACAAATAAAATTTGAATATGTCTATGGTGTACAATGTGATATTTTGAAATTTGTGTACATTGTGGAATGGCTAAATCAAGCTAATCTGCATATGTATTATTTCACAAACTTCTTATTTTTTTTGCAACAAGAACACTTCACACTTAGCATGTGTGTTACCAGTGTTCTGATTGGCATGTAAATTTGAATGTAGGCACATGTCTGACCTGTTCACCACTGGATCCCCAGCACAAAAACAAAACTTTGGCACCTAAGAGCAACTCATGAAAGACTTCTAAATCAACACATTAGAAATGCATTCAACACCCAACGATATGCAGGCTTCATGAGCCATTAACAAATGTATTTGGAAAAATAAACAAATAAATAAAATTTAAAAAAAGAAATGTGTTTGAGGCTGGGCACCGTAGCTCATGCCTATAATCTTAGCACTGTGGGAGGCCAAGTCAAGAGGTTCGCTTGAGGCCAGGATTTCAAGACCAGCCTGAGCAACAGCAAGACCCCGTCTCCACCAAAAACAGAAAAACTAGCTGGGCATTGTGGTGGATATCTGTAGTCCCAGCTACTCAGGAGGCTAGGGCAGGAGTTGGAAGTTGCAGTGAGCTATGATAAGGCCACTGTACTCTAGCCAAAGTGTCAAGAAGACTCTGCCTCAAAATAAAATTATATGTTGAAAAAAAATGACTATGATAAGTCAGAAAGATATGGATAATATACAACTCTATTTCTAATGTAATTCTAACTTATATAAGAATAAGGAGAGGTAAGCAGAAGAGGTAAAACCAGCAGGATCGCGTCAGACCACAGCGCCCCCTGCAGGCCCTCATCCTTCCGGAGGGAAAGAGGAGAGAGATGTTGGACCAGCCGTCTACTCGGAGACCACCAGACCCGACCAGGCCCACACCTGAGTGGCGTCAGCTCAGACCTCACAGCTAACTCGTGCCAGGAAAGACAACGGACAACTTTGAAGGAGCCAAGAGCTTCCCAGGAGAGCACTGCGGTGAGCCCCCGATCCTCCCAGCACTGTGAGCATTTAGATGCCTTATGGTGAAGAAGGAGGGGCAACTATTTGAGAAGCGAGAAAGCCCCGGTAAGGAATTTCAAGCTCAATACAAACGTATTCACTTATGTCCAAACCAGGGTTTCAGGCCGAGTTTGGGATCTTCCTGCTGCAGGGATAATGCGAACCCCAGAGAAAAGGGGAAAATCCTCCGCTCGAAAGTGAAGCGCATCGCCATCTCTTCATCCCAAGTGCCCATACACATATGAAGGAGGGCTGGGAGTCTCCTAGGAAGAGAACTGGTCTTTTACGGTAACACCCTTCTGGGCCTTTCTTTGGAAGTGAACAGTAAGGTGCCCTGGACATGGCCTGAAAAGATAGGATTAAGAGAATTAAAAGCTGGGCACGGTGGCTCACACCTGTAATCCCAGCACTCCGGGAGGCTGAGGTGGGTGGATCGCCTGAGCTCAGGAGTTCAAGACCAGCCTGAGCAAGCGCGAGACTCCATCTCCACTAAAACAGAAAAACTAGCCGGGCGTGGTGGTGGGTACCTGTAGTCCCACTGTAGGCCAGCTACTCAGGAGGCTGAGGCAGGAGAATTGCTTTAGGCCAAGGGTTTGAGGTTGCTGTGAGTTATGCTGCCAGAGCACTCTACCCAGGATGACAGAGTGGAACAAAAGAAAAGAATTAGAATGTTCTGGATAACAGGTAACCGGAATTTTAGAACTTTCTCCTATAGAGAGTGGAGCGACCCAGCTGAGGTGAAGTAGCCTGAGGATATGAGCAGGTCTCAGGAGCATGAAGAGAAGTTTAGGCTGAAGGAAGCAGCAGCCTATGAAAAATATGCCTTTGCTCAGGATGGCTGGGGGATGATTAAGTACAGGGATGTCTAGCCCCAACTGTGTGACTTGTTCAGGCCTAAAATCTAAGGTCCCCTCCATTAACCGTGAGCCACAGTTAGGAAAATCCACTGAGCTGGTTACAAGCTGGTGGCAGAGCCACCAAAGACTTAAAAGAGTCAATGGTGCATTGCAATGGATGGATTGCTTCTCAGATTGTGCAGTATCCAGCCTGCACACACATACCTGGTGACTCCACCAGGCCCAGAGCAGGAAATGAAGAAATCTTCTTTCTTCCAAGTCCATGAGAGTAAGACCCTCAAAAGAGAGGGCGACGAAGAAAGTGAATAGTAATTATCTCTAGGTGTCGCAGTGGATACTTATTTTATTTTTAGTGCTATTTGTGCAATGAATCTGTGTTAGTTTTGCTGCCTGGGAAAAAGATGAAGAGTTAAACAATAATCACACACTAGACAAGTATCAGTGGTTATAGAATGGCTGAGAACCAGTCTGTCATCTCTGGATGCCAGCTTGTGTCCGAGTCAACTTACCTTCCATCTGCCTCGGCACCTGGCTCAGGTGTAAGCCTGCCCCTGAAAGATGCCAGTGCCCACAGCAGGGAGGAGAATGTTCGCAGGGTGGCGGGTGGGAGGTGGGAATGCCGGATTGTTCCCAGAGAGGACAGACTCAACAGCAGAACCCACATCTTGTGTTTGGAGACAGTGCTTAGACACATGTATTTCATCATAGAAAGATGGACCCCATTCCTCTAAATCTTCAGCAAAAAGTCAAGAAATTAGAAAGTGTTTCCTTGTATTTATCTCATACTCTGGAATTCACTTTCATTGCTTTTTGTACCAAGTATATATGTCAATGGTAAAGATAATAAATTATACACATATATTTTACTTCAATAAAAAAAATTTAAATAGGTTATACCTCAAAATTTTTTAAACTAGATGTATCTTTTCTGAAGGCTGTTCATATCTATCAAAATTTTTAAAACATAAACTTTATGGCCTATTAACAAATTGTACATTTCAACACTAGCAAGTTTTTGCATCATGCATGTTTAGGCTCCAGGCCTGAGAGTCTATGCAGTTCTACCTTCTCCCTTCACAGATTACACTCTGAAGCCTCCCGGAAGGATGGGAGCAGGATTCCATAGTGTAGGAGGCAGGGTTCTGCAGAGAAACAGCCCCAACACACTGTTTATATATCTAGAAAAAAAATTATTTTAAGGAATCAGTTTGTGTCATTATGGAAGGTTGGCAAGTGCAAAATCTGCATGGTGGGGTGGCAGGCTGGAGACCTAAGGAGAACTGATGCTATAGTTCAAGTTCAAAGGCCATCAAGCTGAAGACCCAAGAAAGAGCCAAAGCATTAGTTTGAGTCCAGAGGCTGCCCATGGGCAGAATTCCCTCCTGCTCAGGGAAGGTCAGTCTTGTGTGCTGGTCAGGCTTTCAACTAATAGCATAAGGTCACCTATACACAATTAGGGAGGTGGGTTTTCTTTACATAAAGTCCACTGATTTAAATGTGAATCTCATTCCAAAACACCCTCACACAAATATCCAGAATAATGTTTGACCACACATCTGGGCACCATGGCCTAGCCAATTTGACACATAAAATTATAAGTGGAGGCTCGGCACCTGTGGCTCAAAGGGCTAAGGCGCCAGCCACGTACACCTGAGCTGGCAGGTTCAAATGCAGCCCGGGCCCACCAAACAATAATGACGGCTACAACCAAAAAATGGCCAGGCGTTGTGGTGGGCATCTGTAGTCCCAGCTACTTGGGAGGCAGAGGCAGGAGACTCGCTTGAGCCCAGGAATTGGAGGTTTCTGTGAGCTGTGATGCAACAGCACTCTATCCAGGGTGACAGCTTGAATCTCTGTCTCAAAAAAAAAAAATTATAAGTGGAATGGAATTAAAACCCAAATCTCCTAATTTTCCCAAGGCTCAGTCTACACAGTCATGTGGTCCCAAAAAGACTTGTACTTTTGAAACAAATTCTTAATATTCTCAAGGCAAGAGTTACATAGTGAAATTTATATTTAACAAATGTATTCATTTATTTGCTTTAAATGATTTTTCCCAGCAATGTGGACCTGGACACATTTCAAACCAACAAAGAAAAACAAAAATGAAGAACTTAGACTGAATCCAAGACCCTCAGTTCTGTGACTGCCCCACTGCATCCCCATCCTACCTGAAATAATAGTAACAAAGAATTCGTGAAGCCTTTTGAGAGGCATCGATGTAGAGTATCGTGAAACACAAAACAGTTAAAAGTACATACACCAAACGTAAGCCCACGTCAAGTTCCTTAGACAACCAGTTCTCTTCCTTAATCCTGAATGTTGGATGTGATTCCTCATTAGAGAAAGACAAATTTAGTTTCTACATTTTCCACTTCTCTTAGACAGCTGGACACTTAAGTTCACAAGCTCATCCCAGAAAAAGTGGCACACACCTCAATGAAGAATATACGGTACACGGCCACCTTCCAAGGACTCCCCTCAGGAAGCTATGCAGCAAGGCCAGCGCCTAGTCCACCCCTCAAAGCAATTTTGAAAGTTTTTTTCTGGAATGTCATCTGTCAAGGTACAAGGCTGTCATCTGTCAGCTGTCATCGTACAAGGTCTAACAATTAAGTCTGTGAACTTGTACAAGGTCTAACAATTAAGTCTATGAACTTGTCCAAGAAAAAGTACTATATACCTCACGGCTGAATATCACTACGGTCACCAGATGGCCAAGGGGAGTACGTGGAAGGTGGCTATAGTGGTATCCAGCAATGAGGTATGTTGCACTTTTTCTAGGACAAGTTTGCAAACTTAATTATCCAGCCTTGCATTTCAATTTTAGCACTTTGAATTTTACTTCTTACTATCGTAAGAAGAGAGAAGAGAAGGTAAGCTTTGAACTTACCACCTCGTTGAGAAGCCTATATCAGAGGAAGAGACATTTCCCCCCTTACTCTGCTCTGATCCACCGGAAGAATGTTTTATGAGCTAGAGAAGTAAAACTCCAGTTACTTAAGATTTCCGCCATGCTTCTTCTGCAATAACATCATTACCTTAGTAAAGTACGAACTTCAGCTTCAGTCTCACCCTTTTTCAGGATTTAGTTTAATTTAATCCATTTGAAAACTCTACATGCTTTGGGAAATATTTGGACACTGGAGCTTTGGGTTAGAATAAATAATTACAAGAATTTAGCATGCAATTTTACTCTGTTCATCTCATGAGTGTCAACAAGTAGGAAGCCATTGCTGAGATGGACAGACCAATGATGAATTATATTGCTGGAATTCTTCCTTTGTAATGGCCAAAATAATGAAACCTCAAGTTAAAACATCAATCTACCCTGTTCTTAGGCAGTGATCTTGGTAAAGCAGTGTGTTAGGCAGTGTGGGCTGCCATGACTAACTAACATAAACAACAGACATTTATGGCTCAGCGCCTGTGGCTCAACGGGCTAAGGCGCCAGCCACGTACACTTGAGCAGGCGGGTTCGAATCCAGCCCGGGCCTGCCAAACGACAATGATGGCTGCAACCAAAAAATGGCCGGGCGTTGTGGCGGGCGCCTGTAGTCCCAGCTACTCAGGAGGTGGAGGCAGGAGACTCACTTGAGCCCAGGAATTGGAGGTTGCTGTGAGCTGTGATGCAACAGCACTCTATTCAGGGTGACAGCTTGAGGCTCTGTTTCAAAAAAAAACCAGACATTTATTTTCACACAGTTCTGGAAGCTGAAAGTTTAAGATCAAAGTGTCAGCAGGGCTGGTTTCTGAAGATGTCGCTCCCCCACCTTACAGCTGGCTGTCTTCTCGCCGAGTCTCAGGGGGCCTGTCCCTTTGCACACTTGTGGAAGGAGCTCCAGTGTCTCTCTTTCTTCCTATGTCAGGACAGGAGTCCTGTTAGATGAAGGCTTCTCTTTCAGGGTCTCATTTAATCTAATTACCTCCTTGACAGCCCTGTTTCCAAATACAGTCACATTGGGGGTTAGGACTTCAACATGCGAATTTGGACAGGGAAAACACTTCAGTCCACAACAGGCAACATCAACCTACTGGAAATGTATTTTTCTACTCTTTAAGCTTTATATAGTGTTTTTTTCACTTCCTTCTGCTTTCTTTTCTTTCCTTCTTTTTCTTATTTTATTTTCTTGTTATATATAGTTTCTTTTTCATTCCAAATAACTCTTATGGTAAGTTAGAAAATGTTTTTCTTCTTTTTCTATTTTTTAAAAATACATTAAATGTTTGGGATTCTTTCTTTAATGAAAAGAGAACAATTCACAATTAATTCAAAAGAATCCAAAATACATACAGACAGTCCTGGGGTTACAAACAAGATAGTTTCTGTAGGTTTGTTCTTAAGTTGAATTTGTATACGCGTTGGAATAAGTCCTCTTACCTATTACCTGTCATAGCCTCCATTCATAAGTTCAAGTTGTACGTAAGTCATATGTTTGTAACTCAGGGATTGCCTATATTTTGAAATAGTCCCAATATTTCACGTTTGCTCTAAACAGGTTCAACTCAACGTGACAATAAAAATATAAGTGGGATATGGAGAAAGGGGAAAGGGAGGGGAGGAGAGGGGGAAGGATAGGTGGAGGGAGCGTAATTGGTGGGACCACACCTGTGGTGCATCTTACCAGGGTACGTGTGAAATTTACTAAATGTAGAATGTAAATGTCTTAACACAATAAGAAAATGCCGTGAAGACTATGTTAACTAGTTTAATGAAAATATTTCAAATTGTATATAAAACCAGCACATTGTAACCCATGATTGCATTAATGTGCACAGCTATGATTCAATAAATAAATAAATAAAATGTAAGTGGGAACACACCAGTCCTGACTTCAGAGGAGTTACTTCTTACGTGTATTTAACTTACGCAAATTCAGCTATAAACACTAGGAAGTGAGACTATAACCTGTATACGTTATAATCCCTAAATACAAGTGTATCTTGTATTCAACCACAGGCATAGCTAAGTGTTCCGACATCTATGCTGCGTTTAATAGGCCACTGACATTGCCAAGGGTACTTTTGACAGGAAGTGATTTTTTTGCTTAATGACCTATCTTTAAAAACTAACTCCAGACTAAGACTCCATCTTAAGATGAATCATGACAAGGTTTAAGGAAGAAAGTGAGAATGCAACTGGCCAGCCCCCAAAAGATGAATGAACTTAAATGAAAGAAAGAAGGGACGATATTCCCAGGGGAGGAACAGGGAGGGCAAAGGCAGACAGGGTGCCCCAAGCAGGGCTTCTCCGACTAACACGGGTAGAAACGACCAGACCAGCACAGATTTTCTGGCCACCCCCATGGGGGGACTCCTGAGACTCTGCAGGGCAGCAGCTCCCAGGTGGTACTGATGCTTCTGCCTGGCTAGAAGCCTCCCTTTGATGACAAAGCACCCGGAAGGAAATAAAGGAGATACACTGAAAAGATGTTTGTAGGGAGGGAGTAAAGATAAAAGGCAGGGTCCTTTGTTAAGGTCAAGTTACACAGGGCCTGGGATACCAGACTTGGGAGTTGGACTTGTGGTAAGTTATTACTCTTGAAATGATCAGGCAGCAGCATGAAGTGTTAGCAGGAAAGTGTTAGGAATTTTGTCTGGCAGAGCCATGCAGGGACTAAGCTGGAGAAAGAGCATTCTGAATTAATTAACACAGAAGGTTGGAAGAATTCGTGTCTCAAGGAGAAAAACTCTGCTGTAGAGGGCGAATATTTAGAGATAAGAACAGTGAAAACAGCCCACTTAATGAGATTTCATTGTAACTTTACGTTCAAAGGCCCTAAAATAGGTGATAATCTATGTCATAATAAATGTCTCTGAACAAATATAATTGCCTTTCCTAAATTTGAAAAAACATAGTATTTATATGTCAAAAATGTTGACTTGCTATTCTGAAAAGTACTTTAAGGAAACAGCATAATGGTCAAATACTTATATACAAGAATAATATTAGCACCTAAAGGTCTCGCCTAAGGAAAAGTCAACATTTATAAAACAAACCATAACAGCAAGGAACATTCATGCCAAAGACTTTTTGTCTTGTGTTCTAGGCAAGAATAACAGGGATGGGAAGGGAAAGTGCAAGACTGAAACTCACATTTTGCCACAATTTTCCTGCCCATCACATGGCAGAACTGCTTTTTTTAAAGCTGATCAGAACGTCAGGGGGCATCGTTTGGGCCCAGCTCTAGATAAAGATAAACATTCAGGCTTCCAGGGACTAGAATGAGAAGAGTAAGTAGCAAACTTCATAGGAACTGAAAGACCCTGGTGCCAATTAAAAAGCATACATCCCATCACAGCAAGGAGGGGGCTGTTGAATAATTGAATAATCTCAAGCCATTCCAAAGGAGAATAAACAGATGATGGCCTGATCCCGTGGAGACTGGATGGGGCTGTGTGCATTAGACTGCCCTATATTCTCTCCATACTTTGATTAATTATCCAGCTGTGCAACTGTCATTAACAAGGATATCTCTGAATCATGTGGCTCTGACAGTAACCAAATCTGGCTGTTCCTTCCCCCCCCCCCCCCACATGGGTAAGCACCTTGCTGTTTGGAAGAGAGTTGCCTAGTATGTCACTTGTAACAAGCAAATGCTCCGTTCACCACAGACAACAATGGGGTGAGCTGTGGAAGGCTTCCCAGGTGTTGCTGATGGGTTGGCCCAGAGACACACCTGGTAGGGAGAGAAACGTGCCCTCCTGCAAGTTGATCTTCCACTGAAAAAGGCTGGGAATGCTTTCAATGGTATTTGTTTGCTTCTCTGTTTATTTGTGCTAGAAAACATCATTCCCATCCCAGTTCAAAAGGGGCCTGAACCTGTGTTTCAACGGGGTATTTCTTTAAAGACTATTTTTTTTAGAATCTTGCTACTGCTATTGCCCTGCTAAGTAAAGTGGAAATAATAATAAGTAAAAATTAAAACAGTGGCCTCGAGGTGTGGGCCAGCTGTTGCTATGTTTGGGGATGTTGTTTAAGTATATAAAGGCATTCTTCCTATTGGAACAACAGTTTCCATTCTCCTGAAACTTCCTTCACAAACTAGACCTCACGGAACCTGGATTTTCAGCCCTCTCCATATTTAACCAACAGCGCCACCATGTGGCCTCTCTGGAAGCTAACCAGTCTTCTCTCCCAACGATGAATTTCCCCAGGGAACTATTTAAACATGGAGTGCTCCCCAAAATCTTTGATTAAAATGTACAAAAGCAAATTATGTAACCAAATCGTGTGTACCCATGTAATATTCTGAAATAAAAAGTAAAAAGTAATTTTAAAATATTTTTAATTGAGTGTTGTCTTCCCACCAGAATAAATTGGTACAAAAAAATATTTAGTGAATGAAAGTGGATTCCACACTTAGAATATGTATCTCCACATTTAGGATATGTACCTCTATGCAATTTTATCTAGAGGATCATCCCATCACCACTAAGTTCTTTAATAACCAGATACTGCCCATTCTGAGGCTGAACCAGTCACAGCAACCAGATCAACTTTGTGTTTGATCAAACATTTGAACATTCGATAAGCCTGATCCAGGGATGACAGCACATAGTGTGTGCTTGCCCTTTCCCCACTATTTCCCAGAAGCCCCCCAGAGCATGTCAAGATCCCTTGTACACTTGTGAGACCCGTGTAATGTCCCTCATACAATTTAACCAAGAAATTAATGGGAGGCCCCTCCAGTAGCTGAAGAGTCCAAGAGAACAGGTGCAGGGGTCTTTGCCCACCTTTGTTTCTACAGCCTGTGCCTCTCCCGGGCAGATGCTCATCAACAAGTATTTACTGAGCGTACACCAGGCGCTAAAAGTGCTTCCTCTCACGAAGTTCACATTCTGGTTGGAAGGGGCCGATAATGAACAACTAAGATGGGAGTAACTGTGACGAAGTCCTGGGGCTTGGGATGCTGCACTGTGTTGGGTGCAAAGGAAAGTAGAGATCTGAAGAAAGTGAGGGAGTCTGTTGGCAGGAGATCTATAAGAAAATTCTTAGGGGAAGGAGGGAGGGAAGAATGTGTGTGCCCCTGGACAAAGACAACCTGACTATTTCTCTAACTAGTGGTGCCCACTCAGGCTTTCCTTCCCCACCCCCAAACCTTAGCCTCTTCACTTTTAAGTGAAGAATTTAGGTTTGGCGTGTCCAACCTGAGGCCCAGGGGCCACATGCTGATATTGTGAGCGTTTTTTGTTTTTTGGGGTTTTTTTGCTTTTCTGTGGTGTTAGATAACACAAAAAATATGCACGAACCTTCTTCTAGCTAATAATATTTGTGTATTTACTGTGTGGCCCAAGACAACTCATTCTTCCAATGTGTGTCAGAAAAGAAAACAACACCGGGCTCAGTGGCTCGTGCCTGTAATCCTTGTACTCTGGGAGGTCAAGGAAAGAGGATCCTTTGAGTTGAGAAGTTTCAGACCAGCCTGAGCAAGAGTGAGGCCCCCATCTCTACTAAATGTAGGAAAATGCATTGTGGTGCACGTGGGTAGTCCAATCTACTCAGAAAGCTGAGGCAAAAGTATTGCTTGAGCCTAAGAATTTAAAGTTGTGATCTACAATGACATTATAGCATTCTACCCAGGTGTCAAACGAAAGAAAGAAAGAAAAACTGTTGGATACCCCTGAGTTGGTAAAGTCCTAGCCAATGGTTATCCAGAGGTAACTTTTGATGTGTGTGTGACATGTAGGGGGCACATGGTGTGTGTGTGTGTGTGTGTGTGCGTGCGTGCGTGTGTGTGGCCAATTGCCCAAAGCAATTCCAGACATCTGTGCTTCTTTCGAGAGTGATTACACACACAAAAAAAGACACGATATGCTCATTTAAAAGAAATTGATCTAGAATCTAAGAGTTTACAGATTGGTTGGCCTCATGCTCAGATGTACATTAAATGAGATCTGCCACTATGCACCTACACACGGTCATTGATAAAGGACCACACACTGCAATTCAGCCATAAAAATACTCAGGTAGAGGTAGAGGTAAAGTGAACAGTTAACGACAAGACCATCAGCAAATGTTAAGTACATTCAATGAGCTCCCAGTTGGGTAATTCCTTAGTTTGGGCTATGTTCATGAGGCTTAGGCTGGGCTCTTTGGTAATACAATGACAGATACGTACAATACAATATTCCACCAAGGCTCAACACCAAGATTTCGGGAGTCAGCAAACATCTTTTTGCCCAGAACTACCTTCTTAACTGAACCACCATTTCCTCTTAAATGTCACCAGCAGAAATTCATTCTTTGAGCTCAGTTACTATTTCTAGAAAATTCCTGTTAAAACACAAAGCTGTTCCCAAAGGAACATATTCCATTTTTAATTGTCAAAAATGCCTCAGGAAAAATAATCAAGATTGAGTAGCAGCACAAGGATGGGGTCTAGGACAGAAAGACCAATGCAGGAGGGAACGACTCAGGTCAGAAGTCCCATGTGATAATTTTCTACTGTGCATGTCAGGATGGAGACCTAGACTCCGCCAACACGTGGCAGCCCCCTGCAGTGCCATTTGTACAGAGGAGGAACCTGGAGTTTGCCTGAAATCTCCCACATGGTTACAGAGCTGGGGTTCCATTCCAAAGCCACAGACATCCCTACTGCGTCAGACTACTTCTCTGCACCAGGAGCACTGGACACTTCAGAGAAGTGGAAATGCTGAAAATAAAGATAAAGGCAGAGAAAGGGGCGATCAGAAAATCGGCAACCAATTTGCCACCCTGTCCTGAGTTAACTGTGCTCCCTGCCCGGCGCCTGAGCAATGGAGCAGGAGTGGTTAGGATAGGATGGCTTGTTACAGAATACAGTGGGGGTGGCTCCTTCAGGGGTGACCCGTGTTGAACAGAAGAGCCTGAACAGAGTAGTAAACAGAGAACAAGTTTGAGCATCAGCCCCGTCACTCTGGACTGCAAAATCTTGGGCATGTGGCTTACTCTTTCAAACCTGCAGCTTCTTCCTCTGTCGAATGGCAATGAGAATCCCTACCTAGGAGGGTTTTGCAGAAGTGAAATTATATCAAGCCTCGCTTAGTGAATGGCATACAACACATAGATCAATACACGTGATCTCTTCCTTTTTTCCTAGAAAGGAACCAGTAAACTAAGGTAAAGTAAGCTCATCATCCCCGACCCACTTCTGCCTCCTCACTCCATGTCTGAACCCACTCCCGCCCCTGCTGGCCACAGGGGTAGCAGATCTGTTTGGACATCTCATTTGCCAGAATGATCGCTCTATAGACAAGACACCTGTTCATACAATTAATTCCCTTCCCAGGCCCAGAGGAAAGCGGAGCTCCTCCTCGACCAGGGCACCGATCCCACCCTGCAGAGAACAGGAGAACACCTCCTGGCATCCTGTGGGTTAAGGCCCTCATGTCCTTTCAGGGCTTGTACTTGACTGAGTGTGGCATTGGAGGGGGAGAATTGAAGAGCTGGGAATCTAGAAAGGCAAACTGTCCCTAAGGGTTCAGAGCTCAGAGCAATGGGACTATCCTTGTACTATGACGCCTGGGACAAGGTCATCATTTCATTCCTCACTTCATTGAGAAAACGATCAAGGATGCTTGACTTGGGGAAAGGAAACAGGCTAGAAGACAGCTCTACACTAGGCCCTTTCCCCCTTCTTATCCCACAGTTATTTCGAGTATTTAGTATACAGTAGACACACAATTAATATTTGATTGATGAATCAATTAATTACAAAGAAATCAAATATCATATGGATGAATGAATGGACAAACCTTAATCTAAAAAGTTACACTTCTACCAACTTTGAAACAGACTTTATTTTTTTTGAGAGAGAGTCTCACTAAGTCACCCTTGATGGAGTGCCATAGTGTCACAACAACCTCAAACTCTTGGGCTTAAGCAACTCTTGCCTCGGTCTCCCAAGTAACTGGGACTATAGGTGCCCACCACAATGTCCAGCTATTTTTTTTATTGCAGTTGTCATTGTTGTTTAGCTGGCCCGGGCTGGGTTCGAACCCACCAACCTCAGTGCATGTGGCCGGCCCCATAACCACTATGCTACGGGCACCAAGCCGAAACAGATTTTTTTTTTTTTTAATTCCACTACATGCACTAACAAAGTGATTTGCTATGACATCAGGCCTTTCCCTAGTATTTGGCAGACCAGTGGGAGGACATTCCCCAACCCCCAAGTTAATTATTCCCCATGCTACTATTTTCTGTGCCTCATAGCTTGACTGGATAGCACAGCTATGTCAAAAGATAGTATCCCAAAGAGGAATAAGTGTTGCTGTCATACCCCTGAAAGAAGAAAGCGATCATTTCTTGAAATTAGAGATGAGTGTTGGTTGGGTAGTTGCTCTTTGAATTGTCCCACAAATGATTTTATATACTGCTATGTCTGTACTTGCCAAATGCTAGTAATACAAAATGTTTTAAAAAGAAAGAAAGGCAAGGAGAGAGTTAACAACTGCCTCGAGCCTCTGCAGCAAAGAATAAATCTTTAACCTGAGGCCTCACGCCTTCCCCGTGGTGGGCAGCTCGGCGGACGGCAGAAGCGCAGTGTGGTGCCCAGACGAACAAGTAGACAATGAAAGAAAGGATGCCTGTGATCTTTACATCCTTGGATAGTCTTGAATTCCACACAGCTGTTTCTGGACAAAGAGACATTCTGGAACTGGAGTCTTCTCCCTCGGGATTGATCTTCGCGTCCTTTATTACCTGAGAGTGGCGGGGCTTTGGTGCCAATGATGAAAGCCAATTCACAGGCTGCCGTGGACATAAAGGCTCTTTGTGGTGTCCACGTGTGCGGGAGGCAGGCAGGAGCAGGCACCCGGCACTCTCGCCACCCCACTCAGATCTCAGGGACGCAGTGGCGCTCGGCTCCTCCCCGCTGACCTGAGAAGGCCCCGAGCAGCCACTTCAAGGAAATCTCATTTTGCGGCTTTTTCTGGGTTTCCACGAGGTGGTTGTCTGGACATAACACACACTGGCAGTTCATCTTCATAGAAAGCAGAATGAGAACAGCCCGATCAAATCCCAGCCTAAAGGAATTCACGGCGGTGGCTTTCAGAGGGCCCGGGGCTCCCTCCAGCCAGACACCCCTGTGAAAGAACGCAGGGCTGGGGGCCTCCCCTGGGGGCGGGGGAGGGCACAAAAATAAATGCAAATCACACCCAGAAGATCCTTCTCCTCCTTTGGCACGTGTGCTCTTACACTGTGGACTGTCACAGTCCAGTAGACAAAAGATGTATTTTTACAGAATGAAAATTACCTCAAGCTTAAAATTATTTCCCAGTTTGGGCTGATAATTGATGCTTTCATGTATGTGAAATAAACCGAGCACTCAGACCTATGCCGTCATGCGAGGGGCATCTGTCCCTATCCCCCAGGTAAGCAGGGCCACCAGCAGGCCCTTCCTAACTCCTGCTCTGACCTGACACACCGGTGTCTTTCTGACCCGGAGGGGATGTGTTCATTTGCTAGAGCTGCCCTACAAAGTACCATAACCTTGGGTGAGTGAAGCAACACAAGTTTGTTATCTCCCAGCTCTGGAGACTAGAAGTTCAAAATCAACGTGGGAAGCAGGGCCAGTTCCTTCTAAGGGCTGTGCGGGAAGGAGCTTCCAGGCCTCTCCCCCGGGCTTGCAGATGGAATCTCCTCCCTGTGTCTCGTCACACCATCTTCCCTCTATGCGTGTCTGGGTCCCAATTTCCTCTTCTTGGAAGAATACCAGTCATACGTGATGAAGGTCCGACCGAATGACCTCATTTTCACTTCATAGAAAGACCCTGTCTCTAAGTAAGGTCACATTCTGAGGTGCAGCAGAGGAAGACGTCAACTGTCGAATTTGGGGAGGTGCACAATTCAACCGACAACATGGGACTCTGCCAAAATCCCTCTCCACGTGGTCACTGGTGCATTTAGGACACAATCTAGGCACATGTAGATTCTTGGCACACATAGATTCACCTTGGACTGGAAGCTCACTTGTAATAGGGCAGATTAGGTAGACAGTTCAAGTTCCTAACGGCACCTAACATCGACCTAATATTGACCTAACATTGGCTCTATACAACGTCTAGGGGCCCTGGCCAGCCATCAACCACTCACACGTGGTGAGTACAAAGAGACCTGCACTCAAAGCAGTCAGGGGCTCAAGTGGAGGCGTCTACAGAGCAGCCAGGGAAGATTGGATCTGGTTGAAACACGAAGAGAAAGGCAAAGTTTCTTCCTCAACAAGGTGAATCTGTTCTGTACAGAATATCAAGCCACACAGACATTTTGCGTGACAGCACACGCATTTCTTTGGTGCATTTCCTAGAAGCATGCTATTTTCTTCCTCTCAATTATCCTGTGTTTCTTATTTGCATTTTTATTCATAAGTCCACACCTAGCAGGACTTACATGTAAGTCCCGTAATTATATAGCAGTGATTATATAGCAGTGCTGATGGCGTATTCTACAAGCTTGAGATGCTCAAGCACCAACTGGTTATGATCTGCTGTCAAACACAGTCAGGAAGGGAGGAAACGAGCATTTGATCGCCGTGGGTCCTCTCTCGGTTCATCCTCCCTTTCCTATATCTCTTCTTTAAGGGTTATGATCAATGCCTGGCTAAAAAATAACCATAGAGAAGCAAGTGATAGCAGACTCTGTCGTTTCAACTCTACTGAGCATCCGGACCGGGGCCAGAGTCCAATGGCTCCCATGTACGAGGCAGCCCCCAAGTCCAGAGCAGTCTCCACACAGCAAGATGGACAAGGGTTCCCCTACTTCCAGATAGGTGTCAGGACCAGGGAGTCTCCTGCCCTGGTAGAGCTAAGATAAAGCAGGGGGTTTGCCTCCCTTTCTGAGGATTCTTCTTGTTTTGGGTTCCTTGCCACTTAAGAAAAGCTAGATTGCATCAGATAAAAAAGATAACCCAGGGTGATTAAAACTGGACACCGTGTCTTGTGAGGAGAAACCGAAGGAATGCACCTGGGAAAGACAGAGGAGGAAAGTTTAAAGAACAGTCTGAGACAAGAGATGGCTGGCGAGGCCCACTAGACGTTGTAAAGAGCCCAGAAGTCAATGCTAGGTGATGTTAGGAACTTGAGCTGTCTACCGAATCTGCCCTATTACAAGTGAGCTTCCAGGCTCAGCGCCTGTGGCTCAACAGGCTAAGGCACCAGTCACGTACACCTGAGCTGGCAGGATCGAATCCAGCCTGGGCCCGCCAAACAACAATGACGGCAACAACCAAAAAATGGCCAGGCGTTGTGGTGGGTGAGTGTAGTCCCAGCTACTTGGGAGGCAGAGGCAGGAGACTCGCTTGAGCCTGGGAGTTGGGGGTTGCTGTGAGCTCTGATGCCACAGCATTCTATCCAGGGTGACAGCTTGAGGCTCAAAAAAAAAAAAAAAAAAAGAAGTGAGCTTCCAGTCCAAGGTATGGAAAGAACCTCCATTATACCAAAATGTAGCATCATTACTAAGAGCACAGGCTTTTGGGATTCGAATTCTGGCTTACATCTTCCTAACCATAAGAACTTAGATCATTACTCACCCTCTCTGAGCCATAGTTAATCCTCACATATAAAATGGCAGCCATGGTCTCCAGTATGTGGAAGACCCTCAGTAAATAAATAGTTACACCCACACACATACACACACAGCCACGTCCCTCTTCCCTTGATTTTTTTTATAGAGTGAGAGGTACTAGAATCACTAACTTCCATTCCTCTTGAACAAACCGAGAGAACCCGACATCTCAGCATGGGCGCTTGGCTTTGGGTATGAAATTCCTCTGGGCAACTGAATAATAACCACAGGGTGTGGGTTTACTCCCACCGCTCTTCCCTGCCTACCTAAAGGGAACCACATAAAACATTCAACTCCATCTTGCTGGTAGTTTCAACCATGCTTAAATATTTCATAGAGAACATTTTTCTTTGAAACACCCTCTTGTCTCATTTTCTAACAGAGCGTGACCTGAATTAATGTGGTGAGGCCAAACGAAAGAGGAGAAGAAATGAATCCAGGGGCAGTCCTCCTGCTAAAGCAGTTGAACACTCCAGGATTCCATTTGTCTGCTTGTCCATATGTGTTAAATGCCCAAGTGCTGAAGCCTTTCAACACTTCAGGGATGTCACTGGGTGGGTGCCCTTATGTGCTGAAAGAGGCAGGATAGGGGGCCCAGCGTGGTGCTTCACTGTCGGTGATCCTAGCACTCTTGGAGGCCAAGGTGGGAGGATCACTGAACATCAGGATTTGAGATCAGCCTGAGCAAGAGCAAAGACCCTGTCTCTACCCAAAATAGAAAAAAATAGCTGGGTATGGTGGTGCACACCTGTAGTCTCAGCTACTCAGGAGGTTGAGGCGGGAGGATCACTTGAGCCAAGGAGTTGAGGTTGCTGTGAGCTGATGACACCACTGCACGCTACCACAGGCAAATTAGATTAATGTTCAAAAATGTTTACTCTCTGCTTTCCTCTTCCAAAGTAGAATACTTCCCCACCCCACCAGTCACGTGATTTGCTTTAGCCAATGAAATGTGAGCAGTCAGGACAGGGTACCAGTTCCAAGCCTGCCCTCAGAGGCAGCGGGTCCCACACGCACTTTCTCTGCTCTCTCTCACCCTCAGGCATTGCCCAGGGAAAAGCATTCCCTACCGGATCACTGCTGTCAAATGTGAGCCAGACTCACAACCAACAGCCAGCCGCAGCCAGACCACAGAAGCAAAACCACCCAACAGATCACAACTTCCACAGGCAGACCTGCAGAGACGTGAGCAAAAACACGACGCTCATTCAAGCCTGAGAAAAATGCCGCATTTTTCTGGTTATTACTTATACCATATGAGACAGATTTAACTGCAAAACCAAGTGGACAGTATGCGGCTGTCATGACTCCCGATCACTATAATCTGTACGTGTATGTGTGTATACATGCATCTGTTTATAAAAATAACAAAGAAACTCGTTAAAGAAACAATACCTATTGGCTCGGCGCCTGTGGCTCAACGGACTAAGGCGCCAGCCACGTACACCTGAGCTGGTGGGTTCGAATCCAGCCTGAGTCCGCCAAACAACAACAACGGCTGCAACCAAAAAATGGCCGGGCGTTGTGGCAGGCACCTGTAGTCCCAGCTACTTGGAAGGCGGAGGCAGGAGACTCACTTGACCCCAGGAATTGGAGGTTGCTGTGAGCTGTGATGCCACAGCACTCTCTCCAGGGTGACAGCTTGAGGCTCTGTCTCAAAAAAAAAAAAAAAAAAGAAACAATACCTATTTATTAACTCACAGTTCTGTGGGTAAAAGTCCATCACAGTCGGCCTGACCCACATCTCACAGGCTGCATATCCTTGTCTGGAGGCTCCTGGGGAAATAACCCACTTTTAGACCCTTTATCATGGTTGGCAGGATTCAGTTTCTTTTCTTTTCTTTCTTTTTTTTTTTTTTTTTTTTAGAGACAGAGTTTCACTCCATCACTCTCTGTAGAATGCCGTGGCATCACAGCTCACAGCAACCTCCAGCTCTTGGGCTTAGGCCATTCTCTTGCCTCAACCTCCCAAATAGCTGGGACTACAGGCACCTGCCACAACACCCAGCTATTTTTCATTGCAGTTTTGCCAGGGCCAGGTTTGAACCCGCCACCCTCAGTATATGGGACCAGCGCCCTACTCACTGAGCCACAGGTGCCGCCCAAGGATCCAGTTTCTTCTGGTTGAAGGACTAAGTCCCCTGTTGTCTTGCTTGCTGGCTGTCAGTGGGGTGTCAGCTCTCAGCCCCTAGAAGCCATCTGTACTCCTTACAATGTGGCCAGAGATGGCATGTCCCATCGGCTCATGTTCTGAAGATCCAACTTCCTTCATCACTGACCTCTAGACCCAAGGGTAAAGGGCTTTTGTGATTAAATCAGGCCCACCCAATAATCTTAAGGTCAACTGATTCAGAAGCTCGACTATACCTCTAACATCCCTTCTATCATAACTTAGACAGGGAGTGAAATCTCATCTAATTCACAGGTTCCACCAACACTCGAAGGGAGAAGGTAACTCAAGGGTGAAGGCCCCTGGGGGTCCTCTTAGAATTCTGCCTCTCACAAAGATGCTCTGCCTCCCTCAAAGTTCCGGAGTCCTTCCTCTGCCTTTAGTTTCCTAGAGCCCTCAAGACTCTGGCTCCCTTGGGGTTCACTCAAATTCAAATCACTCTGTGTCCCATTAGGCCTTCCCTAAGCTGCTAGCTAGGTAGCCTGGCAAAGTAACTAACATCTAGAGTTACTGTGCCTCCCCTCTGGCCATCACATCTGCCTTTTTAATAAGATCTGTGCCATAGGGAGTTCAAAGGGCAACAGGCAGGAGAGTTAGGCCCCAACTTGGCGCTAAGACACCTACAAGGTGAAATTGTAGGCACTTTGTCAAGCTGGCAAGCAAGTTCTATTAGATCTGAGAGGCTTTGAGGTGCCACTCAATCACATTACAGTGGTTACTGAGAATGTCACTGGGGAGTAAAATGCATAAAGACTGGCATCTCAACAACATCATCTGCCCAGCCTGGGCAACAGAGAGGCCAAAGGCTTCCTTAGGTAACTCTGTCTTACCTTCTGCCTCACACATGCAAATCCACACAAAGCAGAGACTGTTCTGACCATTCCCCCAGTTTGCAGTTGGACCGGTCAGAAACTGGGCCAGGTGCTCCACCAGCAGACGGTGTCCTGTGCACCTCCGCCGAAGAAATGCGCTTTCAGGGACAGAAGTCTCAGCCAGCTTTCAACGGACAGCGCTCCAGCACCTGCTTCTTGCTAAATTCTGTGCAGAAAAAACACATTCAAAAGTCATGCAGTCAACGGTGGTGTCGTGAACATCACACACATGCGTCTACAATATGAATGAGAAGTTATACCAAATGTTCTGCCTATTTTTTATGCCAAAGAGCATTTGTGACTTCAATGAGAATTCCCTGAGATCACCCGGGCTAAAAAATACCCTTAGGAAGGGAGCACTTGATATTCAATCCAGCCTCAGACCAGGCCTGTCTGCGATGTTCAAATATAAAATAGCCCCAGAGCGAGGTGACCTCCCAGATTCCTGATGGAAAGAGCCAAAAGAAATGGTCTGGGGCCAAATGAAATGTGCACATTTTTAGAGATTTAGTTGATATGCAAAATGTGTACTTCTAATGTTTAATTTGTTGATTTATGTTCACATACACAAGAGATCACTATATATTAAAAAATATAGATTTGAGAATGCGGCATTTTTTCTCTCACACCCTCACATACCATGAAATAATTTTATTAGGCTTTTGGTTTTCTTTTTTAGAGACAGACTCTGTCACCCAATCACAGTTCACTACAGCCTCAAATTTCTGGGTTCACATGACCTTCCTGCCAAATTTTTTCATTTTATTTCTTTTTTAGAGATGGGGCCTCGCTATGTTGCCCAGGCTGGTCTGAACTCCTAGCCTCAGGCGCTTTTCAGGTTATCCTCCAAGTTATGATAGTTTCTGCCAGGAGACCACCTTCTTGAGTCATCTAACTGGGTATTTTTTAGCCCGTGTGATCTCAGGGAATTCTCATTGAAGTCCCAAATGCTTTTTGGCATAAAAATTAGGCAGAACATTTGGTATAACTTCTCATTCATACCGTAGACGCATGTGTGTGATGTTCACGACACAACCGTTGACTGCATGGCTTTTGAATGTGTTTTTCTAAATGTTTTCACGATGTCATCCAAAACTTGCACCCAAAACTCTTCCCTTTACCTGCTTTCCTTCTCTCCATAGAGCTCATCTTCAGAGACCTTGTCTTCCCTGCAGCTACAGAAATCCTGCCTCTTGGGAGGCAGGGTTCTGCCCCCTTCAGAGAACAGTGTCTGATACACAGAGGGCTTATTTTTAAATCGAAGAATACTTCTAGGAACAATCACCACATTATGTCAAATTTCATCCTCTACATAAACTTTTTAGATTATATAGTAAATCATGTAAATAAACATGAAATACATATTAAATGACATATGCACCTACAAAACCCCATTACATAACGACTACAAGCACACAAAACTATATCAAGATCATTTTAAGTTAAGTGTACTCTTATATAATACTTTCCTGGAAAAAAATAAAATTTCCAAAAGTAATTGAGAAAGGACCCTATCATATGAGAGATGAATAAGAAGTCGATTTCTGAAGGGGGCCCACGTGCAGGTACAAAGCGGTCATTTCCGCACCACAGAAAGCCCATTCCTCAATCTCTCTTATTCAAACCTTCTGGCCCCACAGCTTTCATAACATACCTGCTTTCTTCTGGCTCTGTGAACATTCCCTTTATGTTTTTTTTTTTTCTTAACATCTGTTCCTTAAATATCAAAGGCCCCTGTTGACCTTTTGCCAGTCTTGTGCTATTTTAAATTTATTATGGAAAAGGATTGGCTCTCCTTGGCCAGCCTTCCTAACCTGAAAGACTTCCTGCCCCACTAAAGACAGAGTCCTGGTTTCCATGCCCTTTTCAGGAGCGTTCCTGTCTTCCTGCCCACCTGGGACACATTCCTCAGCCTCCTAAACTTATTCCTGGTGTCAGGACTCCCATCCCAGCTCCAGCCTGCTCCCACCACCAGCTAACACCGAGTTATTCAAACGCTTTGGCCAGTGTAACCAACCTTGGCGAATTCGGGTCCCTTGATCATGTAAACACAGCAGTGCACGACATAGTAAAAAGGTGGGACAGACAGATGTGCAGAGAGAGGTGGCAACTGTCACGCAACACAGGATCACACTTGGAAAGGAGAAATAAATCTGCAGGAACCAACCAGAAGAGACTGCGCCCACAGAACCTGGATTTCTCAAGGGCCAGTGTGGTCTCAGGGTTACAACACAGACTCCCAGGGACAGATTGACTAGAATGTGGAAAGCCCAGTGACCTTGAAAGCCAAGATAGTTGTCCTGTTGTTACCAGATAAAGAGGGTCTGGCCCTCTGTTGCTATCAACCAATAAATATGCAGAGATGGGGATAGGTCCAAAAACTTTGTCAGAAAGTCAGGATTCTGCAGAACAGTGAGAGTAGCCTCTCCAAGACTGTTCTGTTCTTCTATTCCCAAAATCACAGTTTTATTCATAGAAGTTCAAAGTAAAAACCACGTTAATCTTTACCTTAAACAACAATAATCAGCCTAACCCAAGACCCAAAACAACATTCTAATTCAGAAGTTAATCTCCTAAATCAATCCCCCTAAACTACTCAAAAAAGGCATCTTTAGGGTGGGAGTTAAATTTACAAATCAATAAGAAGGGGTAACAGCAGGCAAAGGTCACTTAACCTTGACCAGATGCCCGGCTGACCTCTCTGCACATGCTCTCCCCAAAGCAGTCTGCCTGTGGTTTCCCGGCCATTCAGTTTCCGTTTCTCTTCTGTGTGCTGTGCTTACAGACAAGGAAAATAGTCTTTGCCATGTTTTTCCCCCATCTCGACTCTTTCATGATGGATTGCCTGTGCTATCTGTGTATAAGGATCTTTCTTTTGAAAAACTTGAGAAAACTTCCATTAGCAAACTCCCTATCACACCTAAAATAGCAGAGACACTCATTCAGAAACTGAAGCTATTTTCATTAAACATAGAGTGATATTTTTAGGCATTTTTTACAAATGTCTGCAAATATTAATCTCATGTTGTTCTACTTTTTTGAGAATTTTTTCTGGAAAGAAATCTGTTCAGAAAATAGTTTCCTTTATCAGGCGTGCTTATGAATTGGTGATGAAGCCAGAGGCATGGATTATATGCAGAGGTAGAAATATGTTACATGACAAAATGATTCACAGTCTCCTGACAACATAATTTATACACGGAGAGATGCTAATTTCCATGCATCCTGATTTATTTTATTAATAATTCTTACAGGCAGTATATTCTGTTATTACTGAACTTATTTTAGATCAGTAAGTTTTCAAATTGGCCTAGGATCAATTCATAAAAATATTGGAAGTAATCAGATACATAATAAATTGTTCTGCAGAGTCAGATATAACTACTATGTAACAGTAAATTGAGATGATATTGGTTTTAATCAGCTACCCCCAAAATGGGAAATTTATGCCATTCTCTGTTTAATTTAGATTATAAAATTCACCAGGGAAATCAAGGAATCAGATAGCTGATAGGAGTTCTTAACAGCAATTGCAGTAAAACACATTTCACTGCTTGAAATTTGTGAGCTCCAATTAATCATGGGCTCAAATAGTTTTTAAAAGTGTTTTATAATCCAAATATTACTATCTCGGTAAGACACTGCCGTGTGTTTATTAATCTATATCTGCTTGCATACTCTCTTTGACCTTCCATCACACGTCTCACAGCTCAGCAGGCTACAAGTAAGATGCCAAAAACGCCTGCTCCATCTAATTGCATGATTTTCAGTTACACCACACTGTTTCTTCCTGAAGAAGCTTAAAAAAAAAAAAATCCCTTGCCATTTGAGTCGCCCTCCTTAATGATAATAGAATATTCATTCATTGCATTCTTGGGATTTTAAACCCTTTCTTCTAAACTTCTACTTACAAAAATTGCCTTCTCGGTCCCTACTCTTTTTCTGTTTTCTAAAAGAAGGCAGCCTCATTATTAAGCTCCTCAAGATACATAAGGGTCTGTCCTCCAGAGAAAGGGATGCTGAGTTCTGTCTCATGTGTTCTTCTATTGATTAATCACCGTCTCCCTGCTCTGAACTGATAGGTGTCTGTGTTGTCTGGCTCAGTTGCCCCAGAGTCTAGAATTGTGCCTGGTAGTAGACGAGTAAATATCTCTCCCAAGTTAGACCATCGTATCTTTCTCCTTTTAACAGAAAGAGAGAAAAACCCTTCAGAGAGTTGACAAATTCAAACTGGGATGTACTATGACCTATTTGTTAAATATAGGTAGAAGCATAAGAAATGTCAAATTCTTCATCCTGGTATTCAAGGCTTTCTACACTCTAGCCACTCACCTCCCACCGCCTCCTGTCGTCCAACAAATTTACCTAATGAACTGATTCCAAAATACATCTGACACTTTTTCTGCCCCACCTCTTAACCCGGAGAGCCCTCTCCCAAAACTCTACCCATCAAAGTACCCAACCACCTTAAACATAGTGTGGTGAAAAAGAAGTAGCATCTTTAGCATCAGATGAACCCAAGCAGTGTGACAGCAGACAAATCGCTTAAATTTTCTGAACATTTGTTTCCTCAATAGTAAAATGTGGAGAACCTGGATACTGAATGATCCTATTATGTGTGTAGAAAAGGAAAAAAACAGAACCATTTGGTAAAGTACTAATGACCGCCAAGCCTGATAAATGAAGTCCTTAGGCAGAAACCATCCCTTACATAACTGCTGTTCTTGACAGCCCCAGTTAGTTCTTTGTACATTTTAGTTGCATATAAATGGGGAAATGAATGAATGAGTAAGTGAATGCAGGAGAAAAAGAAAGAGAAGGAAAAGAGAAGCAGAAGCAGCATGGGGGAAATTCACAGAAGCGAAGTGAGGGGAGCATTTACAATTTGGGGTCCGTAACTCTTGTAGATATGTGTGTATCAGATGAATAGAAGATAAATGAAGAGCTTCATTGAAAGGTCTTATTTAACTTAAGGCTTTAAGGGAGGAATTACCTACACAGGGGCATGGTAGAATGTGGCAGAAGGGGGCATGTGGAGGTCAGTTATGGACTGGCTGAGTTGGAGATGCCAAGGGGGCACCCAAGTGGAGGGGCCCTGAGGCTCCTGGCATAAAATGTTACTCCCTATGGGGCTCACAGCTAAGCAGTTTTCATAAAGACCAGACCATGGGTAAAGGTAACCCTGAAGGCAGCAGGAAAAAGCTTCAGCGTGGAAATTCTATAGCAAGACAGATGCTGTCTTCCCAACCATGGAAGGAGTCAACATCCCCAACCAGCAGCGTCACTCACATATACAACAAAATACAGGCAGCCCTCTGTGTCCCTGGGTTCCACATGAGTGGATTCAACCAACCATAGACTGAAAATATTTGGGGGGGAAAGTGGATGGTTGTGTCTGACCAAAGACGTAGAATTCCTTTTCTTGTCATTATTTCCTAAACAATGCAGTATAACAACTATGTACACAGAATTTACATTGTATTATAAGACCTAGTGCACCTAGGTTGAGACAGAAAGGTGTCAGGCCTAGGCTATAATGGAAAAATATCAGTTAACTCCTGGCAAATTTCTGGACTATAAGCTTTCAAATGCAATGAAATAAGTCAAGTTCATTCCTAAGATAAATGAGAAAGTACTAATTGATTTCTTGCTTCTAGTTCTTGCTTGGTTGGAGAACAGGCTGGGAGGTACCAACTGTTCCTGGACTGACTTTTAAACAATGTCAGGTGGGAAATATATGGAAACTAGGATGTATGGAAGGAAAATACTGAAACTAAGTTGTGTGGGGAAAAAAATATTAAAACAAAGATGTATGACTAACCGCAAAATTCTTCTTCTGGACAATGCTCACTTTTACCTTGAAGCACCTGGACAGGCTGCGTGCCAACCAGGATGAAGACCAAGCTTTAAAAACCCAACCCCTTAAGCACTCAGGGCTGCTCTCAGAAACCCCATGTTGGGACACTGAGGCAGTCGCTGGCCAGCTCTTCAATAAAAGGACTCTGCTGTAAATTTGACTTGCTTGGCAATGTGATCTTTGTGGAACTCCTGGGCACAACACTATTAGGTATTCTAAGTAAACTGGAAATGATTCAAAGCACATAAATTATATGCAAACACTCCATTATTTTATACAAGGGACTTCAGCATCAGTGGATCTGGGTATACACCAAGATCCTAGAGCCAATCCCATGGATACTGAGGTGAGAGAGGATACCCGGAAAAAGTAAGGTCTGAAAGAACAGAAGGGTCAGCGCAGGAGACCAGGGACATTCCTGCAAAGTCCTTGCTGTCGTGACTCAGCTCTTAGGAATTTGTAGAAACTTAACTTCCTGGGACCTTGAAACTAACTCTTGCTTCCACTTCTGTGAAAGTCCAAGCCCACCTTTCTCCAGTTCAAAATTCAAACTGACCAGTGAAAAGGGGACCTGAAGACAAGGAGCCCTATAAAAGGGAAAAGACAGAGCTAGTCAGGGAGCTCAGCCATTTTTGGACTCTAGTCTGCCGTGGCTCCCCAGCTGAAATAAAGCCTTTTCTCTTGTAATCACAGGAATTCGGGTGTTTCTTTCTCTCTATCGGGCCTTGTTTTCCTGCAACAGAGGGACACTGTAGTTGGTTCCTTACGAGCTGTATTCTGCACTACAACAGGAAGGTGTGTACCCCAGGCCAGCGCCCAAAACCTCTTCCCTCAACCAAAGACTACACATGGCCTACAATTCTAGCACGAAGTTGCATTTGCCAACCTTTGAGGTAAGCACTGTCTTCCTCTAGCATTCACTGTAGACATGCAAAGATAAAGTATTGCATCATTAACACCTTCAGGAAAGTAAGTCAAGACATCTATGACACCTGCACACGAGGATGGCTGCCAGGACCTGGATGAGAGAAGGAAGGGAGGCTCATCAGGGTGGAAGGAAGCCTTCAATAGCCCCTGGCTTCCCACTCACCCTCATGCCCCTCCTGCTACCTCAAGGCAGGTGACACCTACAACGTAGCCCTCCCCTGACTTCTCCCTCAGGACCCCTCCACTTGGCTACCCCATAGGAATCTCCAACTCAACCAGTATAACTGACCTCAACATGTCCCTTCTTGCCACATCCTCCCATGCCCCTACCTTGGTAAGTTCTCCCCTAAAGCCCTACTTCCATAGCACTTTTCAAGGAGTCTCTTCATTTGCAAATAATTTCTCTTGCTTTTGAAATGCCATAGCTTGCTTTTGAAATGCCATAGCCTTTCTTTGGTGTCTTTGGAATCCTTGTCTCTGCCTACCTAGCCCGACAGTGATAGAGTTTTTCCTCCCCTTTTGGAATGCGAGATCTTCCGGACATTCATGAATGCTCTGACTGAGTTTATGTCGTGTTTTTCATGTGGAAATGTTAGTTACCTTAATCATTCAGTCAGAAGGAGAGAGAGAAATAGTGGACAAGCAGAATAGCCTGCTTCACGGTCATGATTAAGATTTACAAACAAAATGCTTTGGCCCTATTTAAAACCCTGATTTCTATTAAGATCCCAGAGAATTTTGTTATACTCAGAGAGTGATCAAATTATTGACCTGTGAGATATTATTAGATATATTACCTAGTGCAGAGGCTTTTCAGAACTTTAAAGTAGGCTGGGACAGTGGCTCACACGTGTAATACCAACACTACAGGAGGCTGCAGTCAGAGGACCACTTGAGCCCAGGGGTGAAAGCACATCTAGTGAGAATAAGATGGAGTCATTCAGGCTGGGGCCAGCATGACACAGCTGGTCTGGTCGGTTTAGGTCCGAAGTGACTTTTAACTCCTGGCTCCCATTCTTATTCTGTAGTTTTAGTTCCCACCCTGAAGATGCCTTTCTTGAGTAATTCAGATGGATTGATTTAGAAGATTAACATTTGAATTGGAATGTTGTAATAGGTCACTGAGTTATGGTGATGATTATTTGGAATAGGGGTTGGTGTAGTCTTTGCTTTGAGCTTTTATGTATAAAACTGTGGTTTTGGAAATGATAGAACAGAACTATCTTGGAGAGGCTACTCTCACTGTTCTCCAGAATCCTCGGCTTCTGACAAAGTTTGGTGGCCCTATACATGTCTCTGCATATTGGCTGACAGTGACAGGTGGCAAGACCCTCTTTGTCCAGGAGTTCCAGCCCAGCCTGGGCAACACAGTAAGATACCATCTCTACAGAACACTTTAAGAAAATTAGGTGGGTATGGTGGTTCAAGCCTGTAGTCCTCCTAAGGAGGCTAAGTCCAGAGGATCACCTGAGCTCAGAAGTGTGACGTTCCTGTGAACTACGGTGGAGCCGCTGCACTGTAGCCCAGATGTCAGAGGGAGACTCTGTCTCCATAGAAAAAACAAAAGAAACTTTTAAAGTCATAAGACACTTATGTACAAAAATTAAGTTTCACAAACGTGGTCAAAAGATGAAGTTGTAAATGCAAACATGTATACAAAAAATGTATACAAAACAAATAGCAAGAAATCAATATACCTTAAAGTCAGTAATTTGTGTTAAGGGGATTTGAATTTTTATATTCATTTATTTATTTCATAAATACTTCTAAACATTTAATACATGCCAGGCATTTTTCCAAATACTTTATAAGAATTAACTTACTTTTCTCACAACTAAATAGTATGATGATTGTCTCAGTTGTATAAATGAGAAAACTGAGACACAGTTTATGTAACTTCTCCCCAGTCACATGACGAGTAAATATGTTACCAAAGAGTGTCCAGCCACCTGTCACTGTCAGCCACTGTGCAGAGACAGGGTTAGGGCCACCAAACTTTGCTTGTCAGAAGGTAGGGATTCTGGGGTCAGTGAGAATAGCCTCTCCAAGACCATTCTGTTCTTCCATCTCCAAAATCACAGTTTCATACATTTAAGTTCAAAGTGAAGACCATGTTAACTTAAACAATAATCAGCAAAACCCATGACTCATGATAAACAGTAATCAGTATAACTCATGACCCAAAACAACATTCCAATTTGAAAGTTAATCTCCTAAATCAATCTACCTAGACATCTTTAGGGTAGGAGAGAAATTTACAAAACAGTGACAATGGGAGACAGGGGATAAAGGTCAGGCAGGACCTAAACTGACCAGACCAGCTAAGTCAGGTCTGTCCTAACCTGATAGACGCCATGTTATTCTCACAATATGTGCTTTCACATATACGGTCAGGATTCAGACCCAGGCAATCTGGCTCCAGGGTCTACACTGCTTGACTTACCATGGTGATGATAATGACGATGATGATAATGATAAAAAGCTTGAGGGCAGGATTTTGATGTTATGGAAACTTCTTTCCTTTTACCCTCTATCAGTGACTTTCAACCAGCGTGCCCCAGCAAAGGGTGTGCAGTGAGAGGATCATAGGTGTGCCTGGAAAATTTTTAAAGATCACTACCTAAATTATTTTTAAAGAAGTTCAAAGCACAGTAAGTATATTCCTGTTTTTACTCTTTTTTTTTTTTCTTTTTATTGTTGGGGATTCATTGAGGGTACAAGAAACCATGTTACACTGGTTGCATTTGTTGGGTAAAGTCCCTCTTACAATCGTGTTTTGCCCTCAAAAGGTGTGGCACACACCAAGACCCCAAGACCCCACCCCCCTCGCTCCTTCCCTCTCTCTGCTCGTCCTTTCCCCACCCCTCCCTCATTCTTTCTCTCTCTGCTCTCCGCTTCCCTCAACCCCACTGTGTCAATAATTGTCATGAATTGTCCTCATATCAAAATTGAGGGGGGTGGATATAAGATGGCAGCCGAGTAACAGCTTCCTTGCAACTGGGCATGGTGAGACTGGGGAGAGAAGAATTCAGGCATCTCTGGTGGGTGAGATCTGCCCAGAAACATCCCTTTGGGGACACAGGGAGACAGCGTGAGACTTCTGGACCCCCTGAGGAAGGCAAAAGCAGTGGAGATCTGGACTCATTGAAATCCTAGTCCAGAAGCATGCCAATTTAAAGACCAGGAGGAAGTGAAAGGAAAATTAAGACAAGGAAACACATAAAAGAAATCATGAGGAAGAACCAGCAGAAAACTCCTGGCATCATGAAAAACCAATCAAGAGCAACCCTCCCTAGGGGCTGTGAGGTAGATACTGTAGAGGATTCCACCTATAAGGAAAAGTTAGAAATGTCAGAAAGGGAATTTAGAATACAGATGATGAAAACAAGCAAGGAAATGAAGGAAGAAATGAAGGAAAATGCTGATAAA
>CAUYON010029324.1:0-15026 GCA_963573935.1 Arctocebus calabarensis | reverse complement strand
AGCCTCAAGCTGTCACCCTGGTTAGAGTGCTGTGGCATCACAGCTCACAGCAACCTCCAATTCCTGGGCTCAAGTGAGTCTCCTGCCTCCGCCTCCCAAGTAGCTGGGACTACAGGCGCCCGCCACAATGCCCGGCCATTTTTTGGTTGCAGCCATCGTCATTTGGTGGGCCAGGCTGGATTCGAACCCACCAGCTCAGGTGTACGTGGCTGGCGCCTTAGCCACTTGAGCCACAGGCGCTGAGCCCACAATACTTCTTGAAAGCAGATAGTGTAGCCCTCTTTGGCCTTTTTCAGAGTGTTTTGACCCCTCTGAGTCCTTTATATTTTCATATGGATTCAGCTAGTTGATGCCTACAAAAAGCCTGCTGAGATTTTGATTGGGATTATACTGAATTTAGGAGATGTGTTTGGGGAGATTGACATCTTAACAATATTGAGTTTTCTGACCCCTGAGCAAAGTACTGACAATTTTGTTATTTATGGCAGTTAGGCTCTATGACGTCTCTATGAACAATGAATTAGCAAATACTGTACTAAAATATTGCCCCTAGGGCAAATACAAGGTTAGGTTTCTATGAGGGTCTGGTTACAACATTCTCATCAACTGATTGACACATGTATGTTACCTTGTTTTTTTTTTGAGACAGAGCCTCAAGCTGTCGCCCTGGGTAGAGTGTTGTGGCATTACAGCTCACAGCAACCTCCAATTCCTGGGCTCAAGCGAGTCTCCTGCCTCCACCTCCCAAGTAGCTGGGACTACAGGCACCCGCCACAACGCCTGGCTATTTTTGTTTGGGTTGCAGCCGTCATTGTTGGTTGGAGGGCCCAGGCTGGATTCGAACCCGAGCTCAGGTGTACGTGGCTGGCGCCTTAGCTCGCTAAGCCATAGGCGCAGAGCCATGTTACCTTGTTTTATGTGTGTTTCTGTATAAAGGCACCTTATGTAATAGCTATTGTTGATCCATTCACATTGAACTCAGCCAACAGCACCACAATTCACCCTTCAATGAAGCTTATATTAGACACTGGCTTCCTCCACAAGGCATACTGCGGCCAGCTGTGTGCACATGGGAACCCCAGGCAGCACTTCAGTACTAGCTTGGGGGCCATTCTAAAATTACCAGCAAAGGGCGGTGCCTGTGGCTCATTGAGTAGGGCGCCGGCCCCAAATACTGAAGGTGGCGGGATCAAACCCGGCCTCGGCCGAACTGCAAAACAGAAAAATAGCTGGGCGTTGTGGCAGGCGCCTGTAGTCCTAGCTACTCGGGATGCTGAGGCAAGAGAATCGCCTAAGCCCAGGAGTTAGAGGTTGCTGTGAGCTGTGTGTGATGCCACGGCAGTCCACCGAGGGCAATAAAATGAGACTCTGTCTCTACAAGAAAAAATAAATAAATAAATAAAATAAAATAAAATTACCAGCAAAAAGCACACGTGAAAAAGTCACATTACAGAGACTGTGAAAAGGATACTTGTTAACAGTTATGAGAGCAGAAAGGAAAAGGCAGGCAGTAGCCTTGTTTGACCTGGGCTGGGAAAGCCAGTATCAGGCTACTCACAATTTTTGTTACCTGCCTACCTATGAATAACTGAAGTTATAAATGTTCATGAGCAGGAGGACTGCAAATGTGAAATCAATCCACAAACAATGAGGATCGACTTATCTCTCTCCATTTATTTAGATATTATTTTCTCTCAGCAGTCTTTTGTAGACTGTATAAGTCTTCGGTGTCTTTTATCAGATTTATCCTTAAGCAGTTCATATTTTTTCATGACATTGTAAGCAGTAGTGTTTTTTTCTATTTCACTTTCTGATTATTCATTGTTAGCATATAGAAATACAATTGGTAATGAGTGTGGTGGCTCATATCTGTAATCCTGGCACTCTGAGAGGCCGATGTGGGCAGAATGCTTAAGCTCAAGAGTTGAAGACTGGACTGAACTTTACTAAAAAATTAAGCAGATGTTGTGGCAGGAACCTGTAGTCCCACCTACTTGGGAAGCTGAGGGATGAGGATCACTTGAGCCTAACAGTTTGAGGTTGCTGTGAACTATGATGATGACACAGCACTCAACCCCAGGGACAGAGTGAGACTCTCTTTCAAAAAAAAAAAGAAATACAATTGATTATTGCATGTTGATCTTATATCTGGCAACTCTGCTAAACTCACTTAGTTCTAGTAGCTTTTTGTTGATTCCATAGGATTTTCTACATCGATGGTGTTGTGTCAACTGCAAATGAAGACAGTTTTAATCTTTCTAATCTCATGCCTATTATTTCTTTAATTTTATTTCTTACCTGGAAACTCCAGTACAACACTGAATGATGAGTGTACATCCTGTCTGTTCCTGATGTGAGGGTAAAGTATTTAGTCTTTTACCATTAGTATGATATTAGCTACAGCTTTCTCATAAATGACTAAGGAAGGATACATTTGAAAGGGTTTGAACCTTGTTGGGAAAGGTGTAGTTTAGCCACTTTATAGCAGAGAAGTTTGACAGTTCAGTCAGGCCAGTGCTGGTCTGGAGCTACTGGGCAAGCAAGAGGCCACCCTCTGGGGTGTGGCTGGAGGAGCAGCCAGTGTCATGGACGTGAAGTGGGAGTCCGGGCACCAGTGGGAGCTGAAGGTCTTCAGATGACCCTGGCCACACTCAGACTTGCAGAGGGAACATAGCTAGCTATGGGAGACCTTCTAGGCCACAGTTAACTTTGCGTAGGCAACACCAGGGCTTTGATTTCAAGAGGGCTGCAGAAAAGTTACTGCCAGGATGAGGCTGTAGGGTTGCAGAGATTGTGTTCTGGGTCAGTGGCTGGGGTAGGAAGACTTTTCTTACTGCAATGCCCTTCCAGTGTCCTCTATTGAGAGCTTGAAATCATGCTTAATGGAATTCTGTTGCTTATCACAGAACATATATTAAAGGGGTACTCAGAACTGAGATGAAATAAATAACTGATGTAGATGGCAGAACTTGCTACTTGCACTCCAAAGCTGACTAGAGAGAGGTATAAGGGTCTCCAAGAAGCGGTTCTGGGAAGTGAGTTTGGGGCCCTGAGACCAGAGAATGGGCTGGGTTCCGGGAGCAGGCCACTGGCTCAGCTTGGCAGGCATCTGTGGCTAATCATCTTTTGTTCCCAGATTACTCTCATTTGATGACCCAGGAAAATACAGTACTATGTTCCTGTGCTGGAATTGGGTAACCTCCTCTCCTAGGCCCCATGTATAGGTCTGGCTTAGCAGCCTGTCCAGAGTTATGAAACACAGTACCCACAGGCTACATCCCACCAACTGAGCTGGGACCAGACCCACGACCCACATCTCTTTATTTAGCCCCTTAGATGCATCTTGCCTGAAACAAAGGTCTCAGGATGTGTTCTCAATATGCTCTACCCAACTCCACAGACCCTGGCCATCTCTTTTAATACTGTCATCTTGGGAACAGAGCTTGGCACTCAGTAGGGGCTCAGGAAACATTTGGATGATTACAAAGGATACAGGTCTACATGTAGTTCATCTCTGAATCCTCAGTGCCCAGCAGAGTAGGTGCTCAGGGCAAGAAGAAAGAAAAGGAGCAGGCCTGGGTCCATTGAGGAGACTAGGGTTGCTTTTACTCCCCAGGGTTCAAATAAGTTTATTTGTATTATTACTTCTCACTTGTGATAATCTTGGGACAGCATTCTTATCATCTTCTCTACCTTAGAGATGAAGACATCAAAACTCAGAGAAGGGTAAGTAAACTGCCGCAGATCTCCCAGGAAGTCCCAAACCCGGGACTCTGGACTCTAGTTTAATTAGGCACTGGATTTCAGACTCCATTCTCATGAGTACTAGGAAGTTCTGCCTCTTCTTCCAGCCCCAGAAGAGTGAGTGCTAACACAGATCCCGCTCAGCACCTCCTCCTGAGTAAACGGCAGACCCACAACTCTTCCAGCATCATGTGGTCCTGTGATGGCAGTGCATAATTAACTGTCGTATCAGCTCTGATTGGACCCTCCTCTAATTTAGTTTTAGTTCTTTTCTTTTTTTTTTTGGAGCCCAGGTTTACAGAGCTGTAACAGTATGTCCCGATTACAGTGATTGCAATGATAATGCCAAACCTTTATCAGAATGGCCCTTTGTAAGAGCCCTAGTTGCCTACCCAGCTTCCAGTCGCCCTCAACCTTAAAAGCAGGACTGTTGCTTCCTTCTTTCTCAGACTCCTTGGCCCCAGATGTTGCCATGTGACTGTTTTCGCCAGTGAGAGGTAAGTAAAAGTGTGCTGTGTGTCTTCCGGAAAGTTTCCTTAAAAGTTGGGCAAATGTTCTTTCTCTCTCCCTTTCAGCTGCTACTTGGGATGAAGATGAAATGCCTGAAGTTCCATCATTCTAGACCAGGAGCTGATCTTGAAGATGGAAGCCACTTGCTGAAGACCAGAAGGAGATGGGATCCTTGACTTCACGTCATCAGCTTGAGAGATCCAGATTGCCATCTCCACTCTTGTTTGATATGGAAGAGAAAGTGAGTTGCATCTTATTTCTGCTGCTGCTATTTGGGGTCCCCTGTTTCTGCAGACACAGGTGCAGTTATTACCCTCACTTTACATCTGAGGAGACTGAGTGCTAAAGAGGTAGAACCACTCAATTTGGAACCAGGAAGTCTCACGGGAGAGCCTGTGCACAGAACCACTAAATACAGGAGCCTCCCAGCAGAGGCTAATTGCGTGTAGCAGGCGCTGGGTAAACACTAGCTGGAGGGTGGCTGGGCTCTGCTAATGTGGGAACCAGGAATGTGAGTTTTGGCAGTGTCCTTGGCCTGCTGGCTGGGGGAGCTGCACTCTGTTCTTGCCACATTCAAGTTGTCTGGGCCTGGGCCCTACAGCATTTTGGCAGGGCCCCCAGACCGTGGTTATTAAATTCTTCATATTCTGTCTCAAGGAACCAGTAGACCAACCAGAGGCACTTCTGGAGGCTTCTACAAGAGGAAAGTGATTCTAGCCCCATGTAAAACAAGATAGGGTGGCTGAAGTCCCCTAAAAGAAAATTAGGATTTTAGAGCTGCAAAGATGATTGTGGTTAGTATCTCCCAAAGTGGGCTCTGAAGCATTTCCCCTAAAACACTAGCATCAGATGTTGATAATACAAGTTCAATGTAGAAGCATCAGTGATCCAGGAAGCTTGAGAACCAGACTTACTATAGGACTTCTCAGATTAACATGCGCTGACACCTTCTAGGAAGGGAGTGAAATATACAGCATGTCCTAACACTATTTGACCTTCCGTGGAGCCCTTTTATTTGAGGAGCATCTCACAGGATGTCGTTCTACCTTAAAAAAATACTATCAATAACATTGGATCAGTGCCTATTAAAAATACTATTAATAAATACCATTTATGAATACATTACTGCATCCTTGTATTATACATGCATTGTCAGTAATTTTCAGAAAAATATACAAATGGGTACTAGTGATGTTGCTATTTACAGATGATAAAACAGGATTGGAAAGTAACACACCCAAGGTCACAAGATCATAAGTAGTAGAGCAGGGGTTTAAACCTCGGTGTCTCATACAGGATTCACTGTGCTATTAGGCCCAGAGAGAGGAGAGGACAGGTGGCATCCTACACGGCTAGGAGAGGCCATGGTGGATGTGGACTCAGGTATCTTGACTCCTGTTCCAATTGCTTTTTCATACTTTGCTGCTTCTAGATTTGTGGATGTATTAGGTGAGTGATGTCAATTTCCCTACTTCACGTCCTTCCCGACACCCAGAACTGTCTGGCCAAGGGACCAACTGGGGATGAAGTAAAACCTCTGAGCCTGGTCCTTCCCCTTAATCAATACGCGGATTCACCTCTATGGACCCAACACCTGGGCCAGTCTCTAAACTGGGTCCATTTGTCATGCGCCATGCTGTTGATAACCCAGCTCATGGAAGCAAGCTGAAGACTACTCTAGGTGTGTGGGTTTTATATCTGTAAATGGTTTGAAGAAAAATAAAAATAATATTATTTTGTGACACTTTAGTGAAAAGTATATGAAATGCAAATTTTAGCATCCATACACCAAGTTCTATGGGCACACAGCCACGCTCTTCCGTTCATGTCTTGTCTGTGGCTGCCTGTGCCGTCCAGTGGCACAGTTGAAGGGCTATAACAGGCAGGGGCCCTGCGCCCTGCACTGCCTAAAATATTTGCTTTTTGGCTCTTAACAGAAAAAGTTTGCTGAACACTGTTCCAAATGAAAGACATCAAACCCCAATATTATCCTCACTCACATCTGGTGATTTCCTTCTCAAGTAGCAAGTTTCATTCCTGCCTCTTGGGGGTTGGCAGGAATGAAGCCCAGGACTAAGCCTCAGGAATGAGGAGAAGCTGCAGGCCAAGCAGAGGGCTTGGCCCAGGCTCAGGAGCACTGGGGTCCTGTCCCCGCACTGCCCTCCTCCCTGAAGGCCCGCGAGCAGTTCCTACTATTGGGGCCATGGAGTAACAGGCTTGGATGTGGCATGCTCTTGACAAACATATAGTGGATAGCATACTATGTTGCACATTAGGCACTGCTTAATGACATACTTACACATATACACAAAAAATATATTTATTTGCACACTTGTGTATGTACATAATATATAGGTATATAGTATGTAGAACTCCATTGGTTTTAAGTGCTATAAACAAAAGTAAAGTATGCTGAAGAGGTAGCAATGGTGAGGTGTTTTTCTCTTTTTTTTGAGACAGAGTCTTAGTTTGTCACCCTTGGTAGAGTGCCTTAGAGTCATAGCTCACGGCAACCTCGAACTCCTGGGCTCAAGTGATCCTCTTGCCTCAGCCTCCCGAGTAGTTGGGACTACAGGCACCCACCACAATGCCCAGCTATTTTTTAGAGACGGGGGTCTAACTCTTACTCAGGCTGGTCTCGAACCTATGATCTCAGGCAATCCACCTGCTTCGGACTCCCAGAGTGCTAGGATTTCAGGCGTGAGCTGGTGTTTCTTTAAATAAGGGTTCTGCAAGGGTCTCCCAGCAACACGAGCAGAGACCTTCATGAAGCAGTGAATGTCTCCCAGGTGAGAACAGCAGGTGCAAAGGCTTGAGGTGGAAACGCCCGTGTGCCTATGCAGCAGTTATCAAGACAGCCTGGGGGAAACCCTGAGGCGGTGCTGGGTAGCAGGAGGACTTTCTAGGCCAGGGAGAGGGGTCTGGGCACTATGGTTAAGTGCAGGAAGCCTAAGACCTTCTGTCATGGCCTTTCCTTCCTGATGACTTAGAAGGGAATTTCTCAGTTATGGGGAGACGGGATTGAAGGTCTGGGGCTCAAATGCCCCAGGAGCTCATGGGATCCTCAGGGCAGGGCTTCACAAAGTAAGGGTACGGTGGGAGGCAGGCAGATGGTGTGGCTCTCCAAGTTGAGAGGTTAGAAAAGGACCAGGGTGCTGTGCCCACACTTCAGAACCCTGGGTGAGTGAGCAGTCCATTAGGGCACTACAGGTCAAGGGGCTGCAGCATGGCCTGGTGGGGGCAGGGGCAAGCCAGGCAGCTGTGTGAAGCAAGCATAGCCCCTCGGGCCTCACCTCCTCCAGGGAGTCTCCCATCCTCCCTACTCTGGGTGGCACTTCTTTGTGTTCCACAGCCCCTGGGGCTGCCCTCTATGGGGTCTGGCCCACTATAATAACATCTGTGTCTTCCCTGAGGCCCCTCATGGGTCCCTGAGCTCCTTGCTGGCAGGGCCTGACTCATAAGCACTGAGCTACAACCATTAAACCAGAGGCTGGAAGATGAGTGAAGGCCCAGACATCTAACTTCTCCTTCCACCACATGGACCCCGGCCTGGTTTAGTATTCTAGGTATTCCAGATCCTTCCCTCCTGGGTCTAGGTGACACACTTCTCATCTGTGCGGAGTCTGGAGCTCTACTGGCCATGTGTTCCTGTGTTATGTCCCATGTTCCTCATTACCTGTGCCCCAACACATGCTGTGAGCTCCTCAATGTCCCTTGATTTTTGAACCTTGCCCTAACTCCAGGTTAGGGACTGCCTAGGACTCAGGGAGAGAGGAAATGCTCACTGAAGGGGGTTTGCATAAAAAATTGTTGGTCTTGCTAACCATCCTATGAAGTGGCTATTTACATTGTAAATGAGAAAACAAAGCAAAGTCATCTGCTCCACAGTCAGAAAGCCAGTAAACAGCAAAGCTAGTCCTTGTTTTCAACTCTACTCAGCAAAGGCTAAGAGTATGTATTCCTTGCTGGATCAGTGAGTGACTGAATCAAGAGTTCTAGAGCAGCTATTGGCTATGCTCGCTTTACTGCCAATTATACGTAGTGTGGACACCTGTAACAAGTTGTGAACACTTTAGGGCACAATATGGCAAAATGTAAGAAAACTGGACTCCTCATGCCTGCTGGTGGGAATATACAATGGTCTAACCTCTTTGGAAAGCAGATTGGCAGTTCCTAAAAAAATTAATGTTACCAAATGACCCAGCAATTCCACTGCTTGGTATATACCCAAGGAAATTAAAAACATGGGGGAACTGGGAAATGACTGCTAACAGGTATGGGTTTCTCTTTGAGGTGATAAAACTGTTCTGGAATTAGTGATAATGGTTGCACACTCTGTAAATATACCATTATAAAACCCACTGAATTGTACACTTTATAGTTTCCTGATAATCACTCCTAAGATGAATTGCACATTTCAAAAGGTGAATTATTTTAATAAATCTGTTAATAAAAAAACTCGTGAGTAGTCATTCAAGTTCCAGGTTGCGGTCCAGGCTAACAGAAGTATCCTTTGTAAGCAGCTTTGTCCCCAGCAGCCAATGGACACCAAATCCCAGGCCTGGGACATAGCGAGTTCACTCAGACCAGGCAGGAAGCCTGCTTTATCTCTTCCTCTAACTCACACATTCCAAAGTCCTGACTCCGTCTTCCTGCTGGAGTTTGATTTTTGTCCTGGGCTCACTGGTCCCCCTTGAGAAAGCTGCACCACAGCACGCAATGCAGGAAGGGGCAGGATTTAGTGTCCAGCAGACTCTAAGGAAATCCCAGACCTATCTCTGTGGGAAAAGTAATTTACACTGTAGAATCATTTGTTGGGTGCCTACTACGTGCAGGGCCCAATATTTGGTTTTGTTTTGTTTTGAGACAGAGTCTCACTTTGTCACCTTCAGTAGAGTGCTGTGGTGTCATGGCTCACAATAACCTTAAACTCTTGGGTTCAAGTGATTCTCTTGCCTCAGCCTCCCAAGTAGCTGGGACTATAGGCGCCCGCCACAATGCCTGGCTATTTTTTTAGAGATGGGGTCTTATACTTGCTCAGGCTGGTCTCAAACTGCTGAGCTCAAGCAATCCACCCACCTTGGCTACCAAAAGTGCTAGGATTACAGGCATGAGCCACCGTACTCATCCCAGTATTAGATTCTTATGTAGCCTTCAATTGTTCAGAAGGTGGCTTTAGGATGGATGTTCAGTGAGGCTGGGTTACCCGCCCAGATGGCAAGCAGCATTTCCTTTTTCCCCATCCACCAGAACCCACCGTGTAGTCTCAATTTCTCATCAGTCAAGGGGATCCCATCACACCTACCACGCAGCATACCAGAGCCAGAGCACCTAGCTTTTAATAAGTTTTAGGCTGTGTTCCTCATGGGACATGGTTTTGTTGGCCCAGGCACAAAGGGAGACAGGCTACGTGCTCTGTTACCCAGACCCCAATGCTCTCCAGACATGGAGGCTACGTCTCAGCCCCTGGAACCATTCTGACTTGACAAACCCACCCCTCTGCTGAGCTTTTCTAGAACTTGGCCCTCATCTTTGCTGCTGGCATATAGACACACCTGTCCTGTTTCCACATTTAAAACCCCTCAGAGGTAGAACTTGAACCACAGGGTTGGGGTTGAGAGACCCACGATGTATGCTGAGGCCCCAGAAGACACAAGGCCATGTCTGGACCCAGGGTGCCCCAATACCAGCCGCACGGCTCCTTCACGTCCAAGTGCCTATCTTTCAGGTGTAGAGGGAAGGCCAGAAGGCAGCTTTCTCAAACAGGGAGCACCGAGTGGCCAGGCATCCTTTCCTCATCCACCCATCACCCGGAGACTAGGGGCTGAAGTCTCCACTCTTTCCAAATGACAACAACAAACCACAAAACACTCATTTTCCAATCATATATGGCTTCTTTGACCCCATCAAATAACTTTATTCACACAAACGTCCCTTAATTTACAAAGCCTCAGTCATTCATACATATTAGGGGGATCCACAGTGTTCAAGGAACTTAAATATGATGTATCATACCAACCCAAGTAAACCAAGTACAAAAAATATTCATATAAAGTTGTTCACATGTAGGTCCTAGATTACCAGCTTCTGTGCAAAAAAAGGAAATAAAGAAAAATAGATTTATTAACTAGTATTTGAAACTAACTTTGTGCCTGGCTTAAAACCTCCCTCTCACTCAAGTCTGTTCCACACAAATGTTTAAGAAATCAGTGAAATATACTCTCCTGCTCCAATGGGAAGAAGCCCCAGGGCACAAAAGATTGCTTTGAATGCCCCTAAATAGGCTCCCTTCCTCCTGTGGCCTCTCCTGGAAGAGCACATGGGAGGGCCTCCCTTCTGATATCCTTGACATCTTCTTAGGGGACCCTTGAGCAACCAGTGGTAGTGGCTTTTCTCCAGACAGGAGCCCCAGGTGCTCAAGAGCGCAGGCAGGCAGGGTAAGATGCGGGCCTGTGCTGTCTCAGAGGCTATGCTGCAGCCCGGTCTGGGAGGATATAGCAGAGGCGATACCTCTGGCTTTCTGCCTCTAAAGCCCAGTGGCCTGAAGAGCTGAATACGCCAGTTCGGCTATTCTGAGGTTGTCAGGCCCGAGGAGACTCCCAGCAGCTGTGTCTGCCTGGGGGCTGCCAGACCAGCCTAGAAGGGAAAATGAGTCAAGGGGAGGGGTAATCCGAGCTGTGGGAGGATAAGGGGCATGGGATGACTGATGGAAAGAGGTACACCTGGTGGACAGGGCTGGAGGGGGTGGTATGGAGCCAGGCAAGGGCAGAACCAAGGACGCCGCTGTAGGGGTAGCAGCCTGACTCTTGCATTCCCAAGTTTCTAAAAGATAATCCAGACAGCCATCCTATTAAGCTCTTTCTTCTATTAAAAAAAAAAAAAGAAAGAAAGAAAACAGCCAACAGCATAAAAAGAAAGATTCCCACAATGCCAACTCTTCCTTCTCTTAGAAAAAGATTCAAGCAAAAATAATCTTATTGCTTCAACACTGGTTTTCTAGGCTAGGAGACAACTGATATGTTAGAGAGTTGCGAATCCTGGAGGAAGGGAATGATGAGGTGGGCAACGTGCAGGGGCAAGAAGGCTGTGGGGAAGGTGGTGAGTGGTCCCTAGCACCACAGGGCAGGGAGCAGAGGGAGTGAAGGAGGCTCGCCTCTGTCCCAGGCATCGCTACCTTCATTCACTCTGGAGACCGCACTGGCAGTGCCATAAAGGAGGGCAGGCCCTGTCCAGAGTAGCAAATCTCTACAGTGATGGGCATATTTCTCCTCCAGCTGTAAACAGGGTATTGCTTAAGTAAACATTTAGTATGCCCCCTCAGAAGGGCCGTGGGGTGGGGGTAGGGCACACCTCATCTGGTTTGGAGGAAAGAATTCCTATTTTCCTGTCCCAATGCCTCTGGGATGAGATGAGGTTGAGGCCTGTAACCATAGTCCTGGGCCCAAAAAGGGGTCAGATGGAGCCAGTCTTGAACGAACAGACTATAGCATCCTCTTGGTTAGAGGTAAGAGGCAGAGTATGTACCCATCTGAAGCACAGTTTTTCTGTCCTGGGATAGAGATGCTAGTGAGTGCCCTGGTGGTAGGAAGGGCTGGCTACAGCCCTCAGGAAGGGGGGTGAGGGGCGTGGGGTGGGGATCTTCCCCCCATGGCTCCCTGGGAGTGGGAGAGTGTGAGTGCAAGTGACAGATGGACAGAGATAGGGAGAAAAAAGCCACACCCTTCCAGCAGAGCAGGGAGGTCTGGCAGGGGATGACAATGGAATAAGGCACTATGATCTGTCCTGCTGATTCGTCTCTGACTCAGGGAAACCAAGTTCAGACCCAGGAGGGCTGAGGCCAATCTCTTTCCTCCAATAGGCTAGCCTTGTCACAGAGCCAAGGAGAAAAGAATGAATGACCCATGTTTGAATGTTTGGAAAACTCCTAGAAGTGAGACAGGTCTAACCAACTTGGTGGTGCTGAGATGACACACAAGGAGCTGCTGGCAGGCTGAGACCCTGGTGAGGTGGCAGGCGGAGGGAAGTGACAATCAGGAAGCCAACCCATGGGGACAAGTGGAGGTGTACCTAGAAGACAACAGGTGCCAGCCAGGGCTATGCCAAGGCCAGTCCAATGACTTGGGGATGACCTCCACCTAGTTGGTTGAGTGCCTGAGGTGGGTAAAGGAAAGGAAGCAGGAGAAGAAGGGACAGGCACTTGGGACTAGGGAAGGAGGCCCTGTCACAAAGCAAGAGCTGGCTGGGAGTTCCGAAGACATAGCTGTACAGCTTCTGGCTTCCCCTACTCGACTGCTCACCTGTGACTTACAGGGGATATTCTGATACCAAGAAAAATAACAAAAGGCAAGTACTACAGCGCCCAAGAACTTTAGACAGACTGACAGGACCTGGCAGGGTAGAGAAAAAAGATAGGTAATAAGGAAGAAACTTATTAGGCTGGAACCTCACCAGGGATCACAGAGTGTGGGCTGCAGCCTGGGAGAGGGGGTGCTGAGTCTGGGGACTATTTTTCCCATTTGCCCACGCACAAAGACAGCTGCTCTCAACTGAGGGTGAGGGTGCGGCCCAGAAGGGCTATGCACTGTGATTGGGGACACTGCTGGAGGAGTCAGCCCAGGAAGGGCGGGGCCCGGTCATCACATGCAGCCCTGTGGTGTCCTGCTCACAGCAGCCAACTCTCTGCCCAAGAGGAAGGAACCTTGGTGTTGAGGGGCTTGAGAGCAGGTGGGAAGAAAGTGAGAAACACATTGCCAAGTCCGGCCTGATGGTGTGCTGGGCTCCCCAAACCCCAGGGCCGAAGGATTCCTGCTTTGGGGGGAAGCCCCCCTTAGTCATACACCAATGAAAATGCCCTCCCATCTCTCCTATCGATCCTATGTTGGTTTAGGTAAAACAGAACACAAAAATGAATACAGAAGATCTCCCTTCTCCTTCCCCAGAGACATTATCCTATTTGGCCAAAATGGGGGTGAAAAGCCTCTGGAGAAGCCAAAGTTGTGTCCAGAGAGAACAACACAGAACATTCCCTCTTCTACTTGCTGTGGGGAGTGTAGATGGTTCTGAGAAGCAGCCTGGGGTAGGCAGGTGCAGGAGCATTGTCAGAGTGACAGCTACAACAGACATGAATAGGGGAGATGAAGGGTGGGAGGCTGGGAAAGCTTGAGGGCAGCAAGCTTTCAAATGGGCACCTCAAGGCCACAAGAGGCTACCTGGTCTGGGCAGGACCATTCTTTTCCCATGAGACCTATTTATACTTAGGGTGGACACCTGGTGAGTCCCTGGGGGTGAGGGAGATGGCGCTTGACAGTATGTGTCACTATACATGACACCACAGACCCTGGAACACAGGGCATGCTCTTTGCGGCAAGGGGGCAATGGCAGCCAGCTCAGGATACCCTGTCACCATGGCAATGGTCATAACCAGATCTTGGGGGCCTTAGGCAATCTCTGACACCTGGATATTTTCAGACCCATCTGGGAAGATGACAAACCAGGAGACAGTAGGTAAGGGGTGTTGTCCTCACAGCAGGGAAGAATGCCTGCTGAAGACCTAGCTGTGTCCCAGGCAGAGTTTGGCACAATAGTTTTTCCTCACAGAAAGGTGGGTTTACAGAACCGGGGTTGCCGCTCCACCGCCAGCAAGTGGGAGATGGTCACCCTCTACCCCTCCCTCCAAGCTCCCAGTTACACAGGGCAGAAGAGGGAATGAATGCACACCACTGTAAGTCCTGGTGGGGCCGTGGGCTCCCAACAGCTGAAAGAGAACAAAGCACGCGATTTAGACCTCCTTTCTAGGGCCTTCCTCTTCCAGGTGGTTCTTCGCCTCTGATTGTTTGAGGCACGGGGCTGGCCAGGGACAGCTGACCAAGAAGTCCTGCAGTTCCTGCATCTGGCAGGGAGGTAGCCAGAGGCCTCAGTATGTCTTCATGCCTCATTCTAGAAGAAACCCCAAATTCTCTATGGGGAGGCAGGCCTTCTCTAAGGAAGCAAGATGCTACAAGCAGAACTGAGAGACGTGTAGAAAGATAGGGAAAGTAAAAGACAAAAACAAAAGTAGCTAGCTCCCTAACCCCCTATAAAAATTAAAAGTAAAATTTATGCATATGCCTTATCCACATTGAATTTCTTTAAAGAAACTGGTGCCTGTCCACACATAGCTTCCTGCTCTTCTGAAGTCTCAATGCTTTAAATTAAAAAACAAAAAGACCACCAAAAAAAAAAAAAAAAAAGAAAAGAAAAAAATATTAAGCAAAACTAAAAGGAAGGGGGAAACCCAAACAAAAGCTTCACATTGCCCGAGATCCAGCTGTTGGGAGATCGCCAACCGGCCAAGCCACCACCTGTCCCCTCTGCCGTCCTCTGTACGAGACATGGTGAGACTGTGGGTCCCGAGGGATCGACCTGGAAGACAGAAGGCAGGCAAGGAGTGGACATCGGGTCAGTGGGCCTGGGGCACTAGTTCCCAACCCAGAGGAACGCTGAAGCTGTCTGTGTGCCGAGGGAGGACTTTTCTAAATACCTGAAGTCAGCCTAGCTTCGTTACGACTTACCCTATTACAGACACACATTATTTTCTCAGACTAGGAAACTGAGGCACAGGTTAATTAACTTACCCAAGGTCACAACAATTTTTTTTTTTTTTTTTTTGAGACAGAGCCTCAAGCTGTCACCCTGGGTAGAGTGCTGTGGCATCACAGCTCACAGCAACCTCCAACTCCTGGGCTCAAGCAAGTCTCCTGCCTCCGCCTCCCAAGTAGCTGGGACTACAGGCG